>JAGXCT010036874.1:8094-59719 GCA_022495035.1 Philopotamus ludificatus | reverse complement strand
CGCGTTAGATTAAAACCGCGTTAAAAAAAACCGCGTTAATTGAGGGACAGGTGTACATGTATTAGGCTGTTCGGAAAGTAGTTTCGTTACTTTATGAATCCTGATCCAGGTGATTTTTGACCTTCTCATTTAAGGTAAAGTTTTACCGTCTAAAAAAAATTCTAGAAACCGGAGTTAGTAATAATCAGAAGGGGGCGAATCTCAATAGTTTAATAGCAAGGACAATAGCCGCCATTTCCTTTAAGTTATAAAAAAAGATAAAAATAATTTATCGTCTCAATTCTTATTATTCTTCCAATTACGAATACTCTCAGTTGTGCCTACAGCTATTGCTTGCCTTTTATTTTGTTTTATTATTAATAATCGCAGAAATTGTAAAATTACTTTTTAAAATATCACAAAAAACGGCCTTGTTTGAAATGCTCATAATAAAACTAATCTGTAATACTAAAATATTCATTATCCATCATTAGACAGCAATTTTCACGTGTCTCGCATTTCGGATCTAGACAATAAGATGTAATTTTACGTGAATTAATACGATTAATAATGAACATATTAATAAGTCAATTTCACGGTTAATACGATTTTTGAAGCGGAAAATTTCTATACTCAGTTTGGGAAGATTGACTGGCTCGGTTCAGCATCTGTGCCTCGCACAGAGCCCATTTCCTTTGCCAATTTCAGAAAGTCATTTTATCGGACGTCGATAGCGAACCGTGGTGGGGGGTATAATTTAAAACGGCGATTAAACGGACCGTTTGAGAAGCGATACGATTCCGCGCACGGGGCTCTATCGCGTCGGTGAAGACGAAATCCGGTGATAGAAGTTGGTATCGCGCCGTTATGATGAAGTTATCTGCGGGTCAGATCCAGAGGCTGGGGCGGAGGGGGCTCATTCGGGGGGCGAGGGCGGTGGGGGACTTGTGCTGAGGCGTCGCGAGCCGGGCGAGACGCTCCCCGCGGGATGGGGAGCGCCCCTCCCTCTTTCGGGGGTGGCATTGGAATAGGCAAAGATTATATAGGTATTGCAAAGTTACAAAAGCAATAATCACGGTCTGACCCATATCTAAGGGAAAAAATATATATAAGAGATTGTGTTTCGCACTGATTGACAGTAATATCGCTCGCGATACATTTTTTTGGGGCCATGAAGAGCAAAACAATATATATGATGCTTATTGGAAAGATATTAGATATTGAATATTTTCGGGATAAAACTGTAAGTATGGGATAGCATTGTCAATCACTCAACAATAATCAGTTAACCGCAATGCAGGCATATTTCTTAGATGTACTCCATTCTTCATCATTAATCTTATTCTCATGTTATTGACTATTCATAATGACCGCTCAAATAAACCTATCTTATTATAATCAATAAAAAGTCTACTAATCACAGTAAGCTTAGATTAAATACAACAGCTTTGAAAATAAATGTCTTCATCAACTTCTCGGTGTAAACAAATGAACGGCAGCGCTCGATGGGGGTACTTAAAGTCCCCCAAGTTTACTAAAGCATGCATCGAGACGACCTACCTCTATAGTTGCCTCAAACTTGTGTCTACGAGGAATAACTTCTTAAAAATGTAACGTTTATATTAAACGAATTATTAAAACACATCCGTCAAGTCGGCTCAAAAAAAAACAACCAAATCATCCGAAGGGGGTATCTCAGATACCCCAAGCATTTCAAGTCAAGAAAATGATGAATTCTTCATCGATATCTTAACATTTTTTTTTAAATGGATTATTCTAATAATAAATATAGATATAAATAATATGTTTCATAATTTGGTCGATATTTTGGATTTTTTAACTAATCAATATGACGCGTAAATGATAACGCTCTCGGCAATGTATCGCCACTGAGTTCTCGCAGCACGTGTCATTCGCATGTTACACTCACATTCGGCGCATCGTACCGGATGCTAGCGAGATAAAACACCGCACCCGTGGCAACATATCCGAATATTGTTGGTTTTATTTTTTCGCAATTGCAGACAATAAAGCGCAATGATTATTTATAATATTTATTCATTAGAGTTTCATAGACAAATATTAGAAGTTTGTGACATGTAGGATTTATATTAAAAGAGTTATTCGAGAAATATAAAAAACCTAGCGTACCCAATTTACAAATTTATTATGTACAAAGTAAAATGATTACGATTTATTGTGTCATTACATTCATCCCTGACATATCTTGACATTGATAGCAATACTGATATATAAATATTGATAGAATTTATTGCTGGATGTTAATGATATTTCACGTGTTCTGATGCACACGACTTTTTATCCTTATGGAAATAATGAAAAATGAAGAAAGAATTTTTGCCTAAAATAATTTCCATTCCTTCCGGCGAAATCTATGAATTCTGGGAATTCTATATGATACTGGCTAGGGGGGAGGGGGGGGGGTGTAAGTGAGAGAGACTATTGTCCCCGCATCTTTAGAATCTTTATCAAACCTTTATATGAATGAGTGACGCTTTGGATTTTTTTGTCAAGCCATTTATCCTCAAATAATAATAAAAAATATGACTTTTTCGGACTACTTTCTATAGCCAAAGATAAAAAATATGATATAAAGATGTTTTGCCAACCTCGAGGAGATATGTCGAGACATAATAGAATTGTCGAAGGAGCTTCTTTGTGTATCTCAGTCCTTAATATACTAATTAGCAGATTTGGATGATGCTATGCAACTCTAGACATTCTGCAATTTATATACAGTTAATTATTTTATAACTTTACCTATTATAGAACGGGTTTCTATAGCGTGCGGAACAATCTCTCGTATAGTCTCTTCTTTTAGAGCGCTGTTTTCTATAAAACGCTAAAATTTTAAGGTCAATTATTTCGTAAATGTGGAACAACAAATATAGAACAAGGTTATCTAAAATATGCGAATGAAAAATAATTACAATTAAAAAAACCTAGCCCAATTTTTTCATTAGTGCCTAGTCTTCTATAGGGCGGATTTCTATAGCATATCTCGTTGCTATAAAAGAGTTTACTGTGGCAATTTAAGTTATGTTTATCTTGAGAATATGGAATTATTTTATTATATTAAACTAAAAATGATACAATAGTATCTCAGTACTCGAATGGTTAAAAATAATAATATATGGATAAAATTCCACATGGAGACGACTATTTTTTCAGTGATCGACTAGCTGGATAGTTTTGTATAAGATAAAATGCTGTAGCTAACTGAAAACAAAGGAAAATGAAGAAAAAGGGGGAAAATCCCTGAATCACACCTATCTCAAGACTTTATGGAAAGTTACTTCCCCTTCTGAGCAATGAAATTTCTCCTCCTCATCAACTTACCCATATGCTATCAACTCTTCTAACTCCGTTACGTTAGAATAAATTAAAATTATATTAAATATACTATATTTTATTGTTCGTATTAATTAAGAAATTGTTTTAAGGTGTATTTTATTAGATCTGGATCAGATTGTTCGGAAATATAATTTAATTTAAAGTAATTTAAGTACTAATACTATGTATGATACTAAGTATGATACATCATATGTCGAAAAATGTCACGATATGTTTTTTAAATATAATATATTATTAAAGGTATATTAATTTATAAAGATGTTAAAATGTTTTTATTATCTATTTTACAATATGTATAGTTTTATGATAAATGTTTGCAGAACTTTGATTAAATAAATATATTACGAGAATTTAAATAAGTTTTAAACCTTTTATAACTTGTAGTGTGATAAAAACTTTCTCGATTTTCTTGCGAAAATCGACGTTTGTGCGAGAGAAAATTTGTTTTTAATGTGTTTGTATGTAAATAAATCATAATGGGCATTTCCCGTCAAAAGTATAAGAGAAAAAAAGGCTTTCGGTATAATTTAAATAATATTATACGTCCGTAGCTGCTTTGTATAAAGTATGAATTAACTTTGATTTATAGCTGACTTGACGCCGACTTTTTTTTACTCGTGTTTCAGACTCCAAAATAAACTATAACAGCCTGAAGATAAACTTTCTCTATGAGATCTTTCGCATCGGAGATTCGCAAACTTTCACTCGTAGGTGCTGGGCGGATTTTGCGAACAAATTTCCGGCTATTTTTATCGCTAAGTGAATGTAATCTTGTGCGATAATTATATCTCACGAGAGGAAATTCTATGGATTCCATAGAAATTGATAACGCCGATATGTAACTAATATCTTATATAATAAAAACTGATTGTTATATAATTGTTAATTAAATCCGGACGCTGAAATAAACACGTGTTACATTTATTTATATCTTAATTGATATATAATAGATTTACCGGAAAATTCTGTCAAGATCATGTTAGAGCAAAATCCTTTTTTGACAACATCAGAGATTACAGACAGACTTGATTCAGCTCAACAAACTATTTCCGACCATATTCAGAAACTATATTAATAATAATTATTCGAGATGGATGCTAAATGAGTTAAGTGAGAAGAATTTGAATGATGAAGTCATCATATAACTGCTTGCACGAAACAAAATCGAACCTTTTTTATACCGGATGATAACTGGGGATGAACCTCGTAAGGAGAAAAAGATATTGTGAATCTGCCCCCTCCACCTCTAAATCGAAGTTGAGCTTGAATAAGAGAATGTTGTGTATATGGAGGGACATTCGCGGACCAATACATTTTGAGCTGTTGAAACCGAACAAAAAGCTAAATTCGGAGATGTACTGTCAGCAATTGGATCATTTAAAAACAGCACTCCAAGAAAAGAGGTCGGCGATGTTCAATAGGAAGGACATCATCCTGCTTCATGATAATGCTAGGCCACATACTGCTTTGGGGACTCGTCAGAAACTTGCAGAGCTAGGCTGGGAAATTCTGTCGCATCCACCACACTCCTCGGACCTAGTACCCTTCGACTATCACTTGTATCTGTTCTTACAATTTTTTATGCATGGCAAAAAAATTAAAAACGAAGAAGATATCAGACAAGCACTGGTTCAATTTTCGCCTCTAGGGATAAGGCATTTTTTAAAATGGACAGAACTTTCTGGTAGACTTAGTATATATTTTAATTAAATTGCACGAGCATCCTGTACACGTTGCACATTTCAATTCTCAACTATATTTTTTTACAGGCTCCACAGATGCCTCCGGCAACAATATTCTAAAGGCTCACGTCGTGTTTACTAGTGAATAAAAGCAGACCGTGAATCATGACGCGTTTTTATACCAAGATTAATATTTAACGACTGAAACGTTACGTGCTTTAAGGCTTTC
The DNA here is from genome assembly GCA_022495035.1 of Philopotamus ludificatus. Taxonomy (NCBI): domain Eukaryota; kingdom Metazoa; phylum Arthropoda; class Insecta; order Trichoptera; family Philopotamidae; genus Philopotamus; species Philopotamus ludificatus. Next base: position 54,454 of record JAGXCT010036874.1, on the reverse strand, counting down.
GGCTTGAATTATTTGGTGGGAATTCCGCGGAGCTTCGGGTCTTGCGGTGTCCCTCCGTCAGAGTGCGGGCTTCGGTTATTATGTCAGTGGCCTGGACCCGAGTACATCACGTGTTATTATCGCGTATTAACCTTTAAACAGTGCCAGATTCGCCCAGCTTGTAATCGCCGTGTAAACGATTATTCATGAAAGAGCCGAGGAGCCGTGAATTAGTTAGGGCGTTGGGCTCGCCGCGTGAATCTTTAAGCCTTAAGCAGGTTTTAAAGATTTAAAAATGGACGATTTCCACTTTTTTCAAATAAAAGAATCAAAGAAATCCGCTTCGGATTAAACGACTGGGTCTTATTAACAATCGCTGATACGCTTGACAAAATTCAAAGCACAATTACTTTAGTTTTTAAAAAATATATTAGTTATTCATACACTTCTATAAATAATCTATGCAAGCTTTCGTCCGCATACTTTAGTCGAAATAATTATAATCATCAAACTCACCGAATCCAGTTCTCCCAGTTAGATTTTATTCCTATTTTTGCGTCATTCTGAGCGTAGAAGAGATCTACTGGCGATATTCTATAGAAATAATTTATACGTTATAACTTATGTTACGTTTCGAATACTTTAGTCATTTACTATCAGACATACTTCTGCATGTTGTCGCCAGATGCTATTCACCTCAAGAAATTCATCACTATCCATAACCATCTGTTCCGAACAAGGAACCATAGATGTCGCTAGCATGCTATAATTGAAATTAAATATTATATATATCAAGAAATAAGCGTAAACAGATGGCGCCACGTACCCATGTAACTAAATATTGTATGTCGTACATAATTGTATTATAGGGACCCCAAGGATTTGGAATCTTCAGTAATAACTTTTACTCAAGTTTATATTTTGGGGTTTATAATCAATAAAGTGTATCAAACTGCAGTAGTAATAATAATAATAATTTTATTTTTAGATTAAATTTTTGTTTAGTTGCAATTTGTTTGTTTTGTGTGTTGACACTTAATCATTTACCTTTAAAGAAGTACGCAAATTCAGTGTATTTTATTATGTTGAACGTAAGCAGAGAAGATACATAGATTTTTTTTGACAGGTATTTAAAATATTATTATATTATGGGTGATTTCTTACGGATTTTAATATATTATTAAATTCACTTTTCGATTTAAAACTGAGAAATAAATTAGCTTTTTTAAGTAATTGTTAAAATTATTTATCATATAATAAAAAATATCTTAGAAGGACGATAGAACGTAAGAACGTCATGTATGAATGGCATATAAAACAACATTTAAAGCATAGTATTAATAATATTATTTTGTAAAAGATGAGGAAGTTAAAAGTATTGTAAATTTTATTGTCAATATTGTAAAATTTCTTAAAAAAACTTGATATGTAAGTTGAAAATGAAAACGTAAACAATTTTCTATGTATCAAACCAAGATTTGATTAAAATTGAGATTGAGGAAGAAAGAGATACAGAAAAAATGATTAGAAAGAGTTGAAAAAACTCTGTTAACTTAAAAACTACCTAAAAAAATGTGCTAATGACATGGTTGCAGATTTTACCCAGATCAATAATGGAATTAAAACGTTGTAAATATGAACTATAGATTTTCGAGGGTACACCACCTCAATCAACAAGCAACTGTGTGTTGTTTTAAATTTATTATTATTAATCTAAGAAAAGAAACAAAAAATATTACTAACTAATATGGACATGTTTAATAAAAAATGTAAACCCTATAATTTACAACCGCTGAAAAAACTAAGGAGTCACTAATAAATACTCAAAAATAATTGTAATAAATACATTGTGAATTATTTACTTTCATAAAGTTAACTATTTCAGAAGAGGAAATTAATCAGAGCTCAAACTCATTAGTTTATCGATGTTTATTTAATTATATTATAATAAAAAAAAAATTGTCGGAATTTTGAAAATGGTATAACTGAATTTTCGAAAAAAAGTATAGATATGATATTTTTATGATCAAAATATCACTGACATTGGTGTACAATATCATAACGAATTTATCAAAAGTAGTTGATCATTATAATGTTGTCGCAAGAATATTTTTTTTTAAATAACTCGTAAATAATAAACTAATAAATCCCTAGAAAAAGCAATACCGAACAGTAAAAAAATAGGAACGGATAAATTAAACATTCGCTAAAGATATACTGGTTGATATTTATAAATGAACCGCACAGTTTTTAAAAATCTCTATGGAAGAAAACGTGTAATTTAAAGGTCTTGATTTATTTTAAAAACTTGTACAATATCGGTATGTCACTAATGGTACCACTGTACATTACTTACTACAAGACCCATAATTAGAGAAAAATATGTTTATTGCGTTACATACCTCCGATTTACCACTCCGAATTACTTCACCATGCTAAGTATAATTGGAGAGATACGTTTGTTATCTTTAAGAAGTAGTTCTTCTTAGAGATGGAATTAATTATATGTTTAATGTTAAATATTTTTATACTGTTGCGAACGCAAACTTTTAAATATCTCACAATTTAAATAAATGAAATTATACTACTTTCTACAACAACGACTCGTTAAAAGTTAAAATTCTATTTAGGACAACAATCGAGTTATTTAGAAATCATTTCTCGTACGCTGTATCTTGTCCAGCATCGTCTTGCGGCGTACTTGGACTAGGCAGAGTTGTGGCCTAATTAAAATAGCTAATACTTACTTTTTAATTATTACTATTCGGTTGAAATCGGATAAACCTTGTCTAAGGAGATGTGCATGAAGAATTAATTAAATTTAGTGTAACCATCCAGTTCTTCATAAACGCATGACAAGACGACTTTGCTTGATTTATTCAAATCAGAAAAGATCTATTAGTTGAGCTTAATTGAGATGAAGGAGTAGAATAAAGTGATTCACTAAATATTGACATTGAGTGAAAAGTGGAGCTAAAATACTAGAAAATTCAGAAAGGCTGCTTTAACACTTATATAAAGTTGTGTATTGGAGTGGGCTTTTTGCATCACTGAAATGCTCTCGCTAAATCAACGAGTGAAGAGGGGGGGATGCTAGGATGTACTTAGGGGATTGATTATCCCATTCATCACAACTGATGAAACAGTCGAGTAGGACTAGTGCTACTGTTTCAATGTTTACATTCTCTTTCATAAGCACATGCATAAAAGCTCGTTTATTGCGAATATCCGTAGTTTTCAAATGAAATATTTATTTATTCTATTTGATCTAAAAAAATATATATTTTTTTGTATATAAATAAAATTTGGGCAACGATAGATGTAGAATAAAGTTTGTTCTGCGAGTAGCGCTCATGTAGATGCGATGCAACGAAGCCTTCCACTCACCCGAGCACACTACTCGAATCCACCAGACTCTTAAATGTTTGAAGAAGAGTAATGAAAGTGTGCCGGTAGTTTCCGAACAAAAGTTGGCAAAACTGAATTTCGCAGCGTTCACTCTGTAGCCGAAAAAAATCCTATCTCGGGCCACGTCTCCTTCAGCTAATAAGAATTTAATCTCGGGATTGGCCCGGGCTGCCTTTGGACTCTGCAGATTCTCACTGGCGACAAATCCCTGCGCAGTAGTGTCGGCTTAGCCTCCGCCTTATCTGAATCAAAGCAAATAAACACCAACTATGTTTTTATGCTCGAATAAAAATGTATTTATTTTTTGTGTCAATACATATAATGTTTGCTTATCCCTGCTGAAATTTACGATTTAATTCAATAATCTTGTCATTTTTTATATATATCTATATACAAGATATACTCATTGTTGCTACATTGAATTTTAAAGTCCGAAGATTTATGCGAATTAATTAATTAGTTTTTTTTCGGTTACATTAAAATACAAAGCGGGTGCTATCAACTTTTCAGCTTTTTTTAAACTGACTTTACGTATAGCCCCCCATTATATTAAAGCACGTGACAAAAAATTCAGTCATATATCTTTCTCTCACTCTTTATGATTCCATTTTCTCCTGTCATTGTGTTTTTGTCTTTGTCCGGCGGGCTGTGTGTCGCCAACCGTCGGCCGCCGGCCGATTATTAATTAAATTAATTAATTAATTGGTATCGTTTGATTATTATATTTGCGCTACGCAAACACCCCGCGTTTAATTGGGTTAACAAATTTTAATTAAAATTAATTGGGCCGGCCGAGGGCAGGGCAGTAAATTTTCGGACGAATATTGTTTTTACGACTGCTCTGCGAGCAATTAACAATTATTCGTATATTGTTGTAGAATCCATTCAATTGTTCGGTTATCTTTATATAGTGATTAATGGTCGGTGTTAAATTTTTGGAAGTGAGTAGTGGTGAGACGTGTCATTGCATACCCAGGAGAGAAGTGGGGGGAGTAGATTCTAATGATTTTCCAAGACTCATATGACGTTTTAATAATAAATTAGAATCAACTTATGTGAACGGACTATCTTATACTAAAAAATAATTGTTTGTGTCTTTGATTTTATCTGATAAAAATCATAAAACGTTCGTTCTACGTATATATTTAAAATCTAAAAAATATATTTACATAGATATATTTTTATTTATTCTGTGTATTAACTAAATCAAACTATTGAATTTTCTTAATATTTATCTAAATCATAAAATTTGTTATTATAATATTTCATGCTGTTTTAGGTTAAATTAATATTTATTTTATTAATAAATTTGAGATTTAGGGGTCTGGCCCAGAGTGGCTGAAATATGACCGGAGCCTTCAAAATGAGAGTTACCAAAAGAGTCTTTAAGTTCATATGAATATTTAAATATTAATATTTTAAAATTATACGAAATCCATAATAAAAAACAGAAATATTTAAGCCTTATTATTTTTTAACATGGTTTCGATGAAATCTGACTTTAAAAAAATAAATACAAAAGATAAGACAATGATTTGCGGTACATCTATAGTATGCAAAAATCAAAAGTTAAATTATCTTCTCTTTTAATAAAAATCCTACATGTCACAATCTTTTGTATTTATGTAAAAAGTCTAAAGAATAAATATTATAAATAATCATTGTACTTTATTACAATTGCAAAAAAAAATAAAACAACAATTTTCGCATCTGTTGCTATAGGCGCGATGTTTTTCTCATATAATACAGTCAATCCTCATACAGAGCCAAGATAAGGATTACGCTATAGAAAATCGTCCTATAGAAGACTAGGGGCATACGAAATTCCTAGTTAGGTTTTTTCATTTTGTATTTTGTAAATTGATCGAAATCAATAGTTTAAACATTTTTCATTGACATATTAATATTTTAAATGACATTGTTCTATTTAAAGTAATTAGTGGGAAAACGTAAATTCGGGGTATTAAATACTTTGGAACCCGTTTTTTTACGTTTTTGAAGGAAGTGGTAAAAAAAACGTAATTAGTGGGAAAACTTAACTTCGGGGTACTACATAAATACAGTGGAACCCGTTTTTTACATTTTTGAAGGAAATGAAAAAAAACGTATTTAATTGATTAATTTAATTTTTAAAAAGGTGCATTCGATTTGTAAAAAGGTGCATTTGATTTGTAAAAAGTTGTATTTGATTAAAAAAAAGGGGTCCATTTGATTTGAAAAATGGTGTATTTGATTTACTGTATATATATTTTAATATTAAAAGGATTTTTACTTCATCGTACATTCTTTCATCATAGGTGCAACAGCCCTATCGTAGAGCACTGGCCTCATCCAACACCCTTTTTCATTTTATCCGATCTGCCACTACGTCGTTCCATCTTCCGGTAAGTTTCAATTATGGAGTATCTGTACGCAATCCAACCACCTCAGCCTCAGTCTTCCTTTCCTCCGGGAACAGGAAGGCTTGTTAACCATTAGCCTTTTGGGTGACTGGCTTTCCCATATTTTTGACACGTGACCGGCTCACCGAAGTCTAGCAACTTTAACGACAGCTGTGACCGGTATATTCTTGACTTTAGTCTTCCTTGAGAGAAATCTCGACCGTAGATGCTGTAGAAGTCCAAAGTAGCGCCGGTTTGCCAGCATGGTTCTTCTTCGTCCTTCCAAATTGGCTTCATTATTATTTGTAATAAGTGAGCCGAGGTATGTGAATTCCTGGACGGCCTCGAAGCTGTACTCATCGACTTTCAAGGGTTCAAGGATTCGCCTTTGGTATATATATGGGCATGAATTTTGTCTTGGTCTCGTTGATCCTTAGTCCGCTCTCATTATACCCTGGCATGCATCCTTGAGAGTCACTCGTGATATAGCCACAATGTCAACTGCACCGATTTGTTAAAAATTATGCCATACGTTTCCACGGCGATGGCTCTTTTTACATCTTCGAGTGCTATGTTAAGCTATGCTATGTGACCGATCCACCGGATTCTGGCCACTCTGACGACAGCTGTGACCGATATATCCTTGCATAGTAGGTACAGCTTTTCGTTTATTCGGATATCATCAAATAATCGTCAAATACGTCTCTAAATATTCGTCTCAGAATTCTCCATTCCAGTATATCCAGTTGTCACTCATCTTGTTTTGTCAAAGCTCAACATTCCGTATGTTAGGATGGGTTCTGATGAGGGTCATGTAGAGGTTGACTTTTGAAGTCCAATGTAGCAATGGTTTGCCAGCATGATTATTTTATGTACTTCGGGACCCAATGTAATAAGATCGACTCAAGAGAATTTAAATATCGAGTTATGAAAGCGATACTCATTCAAAACTTTTTTTTTAATTCAATCCCCTTTTCTGTGTAAACATCCGTAACTTTATTTTTATTAAAATAGTTTTAATAAGTTTTTGCAACTGTATCAGTTTGTGATTTCAGCATTACTAATGCAAATGGACGCAAACTCGATTCAAAGTTAATCAGTGTATGCAGAGCTCGAGTACGTATGACCAGCGCTCGCCCGGGGGATATTGCCTCGTCCGTATCGAAAGCCAAAGGTTGTCGACGACGGCGTCGGCAATAACGGTCGTTACGGCGGTCGTATAATGCGCCGGGCCGTCGCACTCGCAGCTGTAACGACGCAATTATTTTGCTAACACATCCCCTGGTACCTAGGCCACGGGACAACGCTGGACCCAGCAGCCGCACACCTCCACAGCGGCGTGTATCATCCCTGATTTTTTCCAGAGGAATGCAACAAAGCGGGATAGGTGTGTTCCGGCGGGGCGTTTCCGCGAATTTAAATGATTGAGCCGTCAGCTACAAGCGACATTCGCCGAGCAATCAATTACAAAGTTTTTAATACGACGACGCACAAAGCGAGGCCGAATTATGTGCCAGAAAATCAATCCATCAATATTGACAGCGTTTAATTATGGCACAGTCGCGAATATGATTTCCGCGAGCGACAAATAGACGCTACTCTCGAGACGGATTGAGACATTTTGCGACCGTATCACTTTGCACTTACCATTCTTTATCTGATCCAGATTTTTCCCCAACATTTCCGTAGGAGCGGGGTGGGGGCAGGATGTTCGAGGACAGCCTCGTTAGAACTAAATTTCCCATCCGTCGGGAATTGACTTTTTCTTGGACGTGTCCTTATTGTATATATATATATATGGATTCGAATATCCCGATCGAATGTGTGACGTGGGCGGATGTAATAACGTGAATTTGCTGAAAAAAATATATATTCTATTCTTTTAAATTTATATTATTTCGCTCGTTTAAAATTCGCAACGGGTACAAATCATTATTCATGAAAATTTATGATATTCTCAACGGAGCCGGGGAGCAGACGTGATACAAATTGATCCGATCTTGAATAACATTTGTCTTAATGAAAATTCTTCAATTCTTAAACCGATTACTTTATAGTCAAAATAAAATTCTTTACAGCAAAAGCAATAATTTTAGAACGTGTGCAGATTGTTGCTGCAATTTGTTACCGATTCGTGCAACACTATGATTGTAAAAATTGTATCCACAATGTTAACTATATTATATATCAAAAAAAATAATTATTTTTTACTTTATATGAAACGAGTGATGTTAGACTCAAGATCATTTATGAATCGGCGAATGCTTGAGATTCAACACAATTCTAGAGAAAAATTTAATGATGACTAAATAACGCAATCATTGCATGACGAGATAATACCGTCTCCGAATGTTTTTTTTTTAATTTCAATAGTTTCATTTGGTTTCAATCATATACTGACATCTATTTTCGTTGATCAAAACCCCTTGATTGTTCTGATCTAAAAAGCAATATGATCCAAAGATCTATCCACGCAAAAATTATACACGTTTTGAATAAATATATAATTTAAGGTCAACCCTTCTATAGCGCTCCTTACTATAGAGCAGTGGGTCTTAACCTGGGTTCGATTGAACACCAGGGGTTCGGTGAGTCAGTCTCCCGTTTTCGGCGGGGATCAAAACACACACCCGACTTATTGTACAATCTTATGAAAAATGATACGACATATGATATAAGGGTTCGGTGAACGCGCATATGAAACTGATGGGGCTCAGTATCTCCAACAAGGTTAAGAACCACTGCTATAGAGCGACGGGCGTGTATATATATACTAAAAGTTTAAAATATGTAAAATAGTAACAAAATTCCAGTTCTTCAGAAAGTGAACCATAATATTTAAGTATCGCATTTGCGATTAATAATATGGTTAGGCTTGCAAAGTACGTGTTCAATCTGAGTTCCACGGTTTAAGACACGGTGACACCCTAGCATGTTTTGTGTTACATAGCACTCGAAAGAGGTAATAAGAATCCGGCATGAAAATATCTGGCACGATTTTTAACAAATCGGTGCAGTTTCTTGCCTATACGAACGACATAGACATTGTGGCCAGATCTCTTGTAGCTTTTAAGGATGCATGTCGGCGAATAATGAGAGCAGACGATCGCAGATCAACGAGACCAAGGCAAAATACGTGCCTATATACCAAGGGCGAATCCTTAAACCCTTGAAAGTCGAAGAGTATAGCTTCGAGGCCGTCCAGGAATTCACATACTTTACTTATAATAATGAAACCTATTTGGAAATACGAAGAAGAACCATGCAGGAAAATCGAGATTTCTCTCAAGGAAGACTAAAGTCAAGCTCTTTATGACTCTCAACAGGTCCGTCCTAACATACGGATCTGAATATAGGGCTTTGGCAAAACAATATGATATCCTGGAGAGGAGAATACGATGGCGAATATTTGGGACCGTTATTCGACGATGGGGGATGGCGTATCCGAAGTAACGAGGAGCTGTACTGACTATACGAGGATATACCGGTAACAGCTGTCGTCAGAGTTGTCAGACATCGGTGAGCCAGTCACGTGTCAAGGATATAGGATAGCCAGCCACCGTAAAGGCTAACGGTTAACAAAATTAAGGATGTGGTGATTGGGCTGAATTCAGAGGGACACTTCATCATTGAAACTTCCCGGAAGATGGAGCGATGTGGCGGCAGATCGGATAAAACATAGATGTTGGATGAAGCCAGCATTCTACAATCAGACTGTTGCGCCTATAATGATGCTGATACATGTAAATTAGTATAGGGTAAAATATCTAAGCCAGAAAAATATTTACAGACTTGAACATCGTTAACACTACTATAATCGTTTTCATAATGAAAGGATGGTTTTCCATCAATTTTAAATGCTATCCTTATCAGGCGGATCCTAGTGGAATCGAATTCTTGACAAAATATTTAAGTTTTATTGCAGAAACTTGCATCTCTATGACCTGCAATAAAAAATTAGGCGAAAATCTTGATTAATTAATTTGTTGGTAGCTGGAGATTGTTGGGTCTGAGCAATTCTCTTCATCGGATGGTTATTTCTGAGATTTCTATGATATAACGAAAGAGCTTGTGATTTGTATGGGTTTGTCATGCGTTTAATTTATGACTCGTGGAGACATAAATTCAAGAGATTGATTATAGCATTAAAATTGTTAGAACCGACTACAGCATTACAGATATTTATTTCAATGCACTGCATTTTATAAATCCCAAAACTTGAGATTATGGTCTTGTTCTATAGTATTATGTCCCATTTTGATGTCGTAGTGTAGCATAGACATTCTTTTATCGAAACACATTTTGATTAATAGTACCCATAAACCCAAATGTGGCAAGACGCCACATCTATCGTATGAGCTCACTGATTAATTGATCGGCAGATGTCATAGACAAAGAAAATCGATTGCCCTGAATTTCCTCGACGTTATATGATAATGCTATAAAACAAATGGTATGTTTAAGTTTTCAAAGCTATTAGTATTTTGAAAACGACGTGTAATATAAAATCCTTAAAGTTTGAAGCTTGTGCCAAATATAGAATTGATTCAGAAAAATTCATTGATTTTTCTTTTATTGTGTTTTCCATTTACTTGAAAATTAAATAATTAAATAAAATAAATGTGCAGAATCTTAAAGCTTGTTTTTAGATTAAATCAAGGATTTCTATAAGTCATAATCGAATTTTAAGATTCATTCTAATGTATATAACAATAGATAGATTTATTAACTTTTATTACATAGATATCTTATAAGTAGCAGAAAAATATATATAAAATTAGTTTTCTCTGCTAGAATATTACGCCATGTTTTTGCGGAAATATGATATCGGGTCCAGTCACAGAGATATGATATACCAGTTTGACACGTCTCAGGGGCAACAAGATAAAGAGGGAGCCCGGAAGCTGAGCCCCCGACCATAATTTTAATATGTGTGTCAGCCCGTTCACAGGACTCGACCGGAAGCTGCTAATAAACAAGCAGGCACGGCTCATTTTAAAGTTAATTAAGCAAAGTCCAAAATGCAAATCAACAATACAGTATTCAAATAATGCCTGGTGGAATTCATCTTGTTTTGTTTGGCGGGGCTTACGCAGCCGCGGAACGTGAATTGTTTGGGGATTTGGAAGCGGAAAGCGTTCGGGAAACCGACTTTTCCCGACCACTGTATTCAGGAAATGTGATAGTAAGTCCCCGTTGATACATATTTTTACTAATATTGCAAAACCTAAAGGCAGATCAACAATCAGATAAAAAAAACATCTAAACAAAGGCGATGAAAATTTCGAAATCGCGAAAATTCTAATAATCTTGATTATTGCTTGAAGCTGTTCAGATAACAATTATTTGATAATTCATGATCTATCCGATTTTTATATTCAGGTTCAAAGATTCTCAACTTCTATGAACAAACTCTTTTATAAATTTGTCAGCACTCCAAAAATTTAAATGCACATTAATTGATTAAATTGAATTGTGATTATCTTGTTGTGGAGCTGAGGGTTGCAGTAATTTATCGATATCTCGTTGGTGAATATTTAAGAGTTAAGTAAATAAAATTATCATCATATCCTTTATTTTAAACAATTAAAGTTTATTTTTTTCAATAATTATGTCGATGTTTTTAATTATGTGGAAGATATACAATATTATTAATATCTGCTTAAAAATCGAATTAGCTTTTTTTTCTTTTAAAATAATGGAATAATTACTGATTTATTTATTTACTTAGGTTAGGTCTTATTTCTATCATTTAAAATCATTTAGTTTCCATGACTTTGGATAAAATTTAACTAAAATATATCATATTTTCTAATTATTTTGATTTTTAATTACAAAAAAATATAATTTAATTAAAAAATATTGCTTTTATTTTTATATAGTTTATATTTATTTTATTTAAAGTTTATATTAAGGGAATATTGTATTTCTATTGATTATTCGAATATTTGGAAATTCGCCTTCAATGAATAATTAAGATTAACTGTAGTTGCAGGAAAATATTTTTCGGAACTTATTTAACGAGATTTTCTTAGCTTTATCAGATCTTTTCCTCACGATCGGGTCAGTAGGCACCGAGGTCAAACATTATTAAACTTGTTAAAATTATATGAAAAAATATTAAACGTCTTATTTTGTAGATTATTTTTCAATTAAACAAATTCAGTGTAAAATTAAAACAAGTACTTAAACCATTATAATTTTAAAAGTCCTCACAGAATCTTAGTTTAAAGATTATAGTTAATTTGTAATCGATTTTGTTAAAAACTAGATATATAATTAAAAATAATTATTGAACATATATCAATCTCTAAATCAGTTGACATAGGATTACAATCAATTATAACAGTGGAGCGATTTGATCTATGATTGGTACATATAATAAACACATAATCCCTTCCGGATTATATTAATATCAGAGATGTTCAACATTTTTTTTTAATTAAAGCTTTGTACTAATTAACGTTAAATAATATTAAATGCCATGTCTACTGTTGAAAAATGAGAAAAAATAACAAAAATAGGTTGTTATACGCTCACCAAGCTTTATTAAACCAAATTGAATTCCTTTATAAGATTGCGCTTTGATCATCGCGCAATTTTAATAACGCTTTTGATTTGATGTTTAATTAAAAATTGTAATAAAACGCTTAGTGCGAATAGAAAATTGTTAAATGTCCTATGTATAGCGAGCGAGCCAGCATCCCCGCCGCGTAATTAAATTGGTGAAGGGCCCGTCGCGAACTAGAGTTATTAAACTAATAATAGTGGGGAAAGTAATGGTACGGGGGGGTTCGGGAAATTATGGTCTCCGAGTTACTTCCAGATTGTCCTTATCTCCTTAGGCAGGGGGTTAAATTTTAAAGACGCAATTGCGGAAAGAGTCGTTCTAAACTACCGAACTCCAATGCGCGTCATTATGGCGATATTAATCTGCCATAAAAGATCTTCATTACTAAGTTTATTGCTGAATCGGATACTAAAATCAAGGTAAGGTTCGAAACTTGCACAATATATCTCGCCCTCGCATCTTTATACATTTTTTATATAATTTTTTTACGATTTCATAAAGATCAAAGAGTTTTTTCAGAGGCCCACCCTCCTTCGGTAATGTTGCGGAATTCAGAGATAATGCACAGATGACGAATCTATTTTCGGTTTGTGGGTCGATGAATTTTTGATATTTTTTCACGAATTTTCAGAAAAGCAACGTATGAAGAATAAAATATCGCCATCGTCCAGCGACGTTTCTTTCAAGATTCAATTCGCTAAAAGGTTTTTTATGTCCTCTATTCTGTCTTTTATCAAAGCGTGGTTTGCGATATGGGTCATTCATTTTTAACCAATCCATCGATTGTCCCCTAGCAACATACGTTTGACATTTTTTCACAGCCTCTTTTTTTATGGCGAGACGGGTGGATGACCAACGCTCATTGTATGCCAAAGATCGTAGACGAGGGGGGAGATTATATACAGGCCGATTACACTCTGAATTTAAATTATTTTATTATTAATATATGGCGTTATAGTTAACTCCAAAGTGACCTCTGCCCATTCAGCTAACTCCCGTTAATTATAAGGGATTCACTCTGGACAAGATCGTGATAAGAGAATTTTCAATAAAATTAAACTGAACATTTTATTAATGGAATAAACATTAATAATAACAAAAAAATATTGTTATACAATTTAAATTTTCCATTTTTATCATCAAATACTTTTGGTCCATAAAATTATTTACGAATTAATATTTTACTGATGTTTTCTAAAATCTTCCTACTTAAAATAGACTGATTTTTAGTACACCTTTTGTAAAGTTCGGGTGTTTCCTCTTATTATTAAAATAGGACTAATACCTAATAAAATTATCAGACTTGTTTAACGGTTTTTTTTTAATTTTTATCTCGGATTGAATGTTCCTTAGACATGATTTTATAGAAAGGTGACAGTTCGAGATTGCAACATCAGATGAATATGGTAGATGTTGCAGAACTTCTAAACCTAGCCCTTCTATTTTTAATCCTACGTAATTCTTGCTGCGTGTGGACTTGCATTATCATACTAGAGCGTTCGTCTTTAATTGTTCATAGAAGTTAAACAATTTTTAACTCTTTCTTTAACCCATGGGTTAAAGAAAGGGTCAAGATTAATCTTTAACCCTTTCCACTCTGACCACTTTTAGTCGAGTCTATGAGTTACTCTCATTATATTTTTTTACAAATTTATTAAAAAATATCCATTAGGAAAATGATTCAAAAGCATCTATAGGGTTTGATCTGATATACGATTAAAAAAAGACATTATTTTTCTTAATTAAATAAAAATTGATTCAGGATGTTTGCTAAATAATCTTTTAGCCAATACGTCTGGCTTACAGAGTGGAATAGGTTAAGAAGTGTCTCCTTTATTCCTATAAATTGAATAAAATACAGCACATCTGTAACATTATTACTAGGTTTTAGTAATTTATAACGAATTATTCACAAAACATCACAACAAATACAAAGGAAAACCTATTTTTGGTCAATAATGACCCGGGGGTAGACACAGGTCCTGAATTTGATAAAAGTCATCGTTTTTTCTACTCTGATTAGTGACAAGAACCACTTCTCATCGCCAGTAACAATCTTTCTAAAAATCGGATCCATTTTATACCTGAATAGCGAAGATAAACGCATTCGTTGTTTTGGGACTGTTAGGGGAAGTTCGCGCAGCATCCAAAATCCTTGTCTATTTTTTTCCGTGCCTTTAAAAATTATCCTTTACTGTTGGATATAAATAATTAAGAACTTGTGGCAATTGCTTAATTATTTTAGGCGGATCGTACTCTACCATTGAGTTTAAAGTGTCATCTATTATATCAAGATTTTAATATAATCCTTCGCCCACTTTTATGTCTTTTAAAACCAACTATAGCACTGTAAAGGATTCAAGATATTTTTATAAATTTGGCAGATAGAATGAAGAGCTTTATTTGATTTCAATTCTATTATCGAATAAAAACTCCCTTCTCATATAAAAGTCTCTTCTATATCTGTCCTGTGGATTTTTTACCATAGTAAATTTAATTAAAAGATTTTTTTAAGAGCATTAAAACAATACCAACATATCGTGTTAACTCAATGGTCAACGTGTTCAAAATATCGCAATAAAAATATATATTTAATTAGATTATGATAAAGGTGTTTTGAATATTTGAGTGCTAACCAGGATTCTGTATTTTTTTAGATCACGACCTTTGCTTGAAAGATACGAGCCGCTGCGAGCTCCTTAGTTCTGTATTGATATCGCAAGAAACAAGATCAGAGCTTGTTTGGGTAAAACTTCATCCTCCGTATTCACCCGAACTTGCGCTTTCAGATTATCATTTATTCAGAAGCTAGCAAAATTTAGTATACGTATATAGTTTATTTTTTTTAATATCGATATTACTTGTTACCTGGTAATTTAGCTGACAAAATATCAAATCACTCTACAAAGTGATTGCTATATTTTCTCAAATAAAACGATCCCGATTTACAAAGTCATCCCAGATATGAGATTACTTTGTCATTACATCCCGGATGGTTGGAATACCTCGGGCAGGGATATTGACGATGTTCAATAGCGAACAAATGGCGCATTCCATCCCTTTTCAATCCCGCAACACTATCTGCGAATGTGTCATTCCCGGAATGTGACAATGACGCCGACATGGTCACGTGCCGGCAGCTTATCCACGTGATTGGATAAGTTATCATATGTCTCACGTGCTTGAACCGCTAATGGCCGGGAGGGGGTTAATGCTCGGCAGGATGTCACAGGAACCTAATTACGTACCCGGGGAAAGGATAACGACAGTTGAATTAACTTTGACGAATATTAATAAAATAAGAGCTAGCCGAGCTAGCTAGACAGCCGCGCTAATAAAACGGGACCCAAATTGGTTATGCCCGGGGACCCTCCGAGGACGCCCATCCACCGTGCATACATTAGGGCTGTATTAAAAATATACATTATGACGGGATATCGCCATCGAATGTAGGGGTCAGGATGTTGAACTTTGAAGGAAAAGCTCTTTGGATATTGGATCGGATCTAGGCAAATTAAATTTTGGACCCTTTCAAGATTGTAATTATATTATTATGCACAGGTTACGGGCTCTTAAAATTTGCTAATACATACATACGAACGGTATATGTCAACCATTTTAAATAAAAATATATAAATGCGATTATGCAGTTTATAGGAATTTTGGGTTAAAAATAAGCATTTAGTTTATTTCATTTAAAAGTTATTTGTATCAATATTAATTAAAAAGTGTTAAATCCAACCTGCATCAGAATGTTCAGGACCAAAGAAGAGATTTGAACACTCTCCTTTAACACGAATAACTTAAATCAGCATAAATAATAATAATATATATATACAGAAATGTATTTAAATGATTATAAACAGTGTTATAACTTGTAGGTAACATGCATAATATCTCGATAATGCAAGTTAACCGCGATTGAGCTGAGTTAGTAGTCGGATAAGAGTCCGACGAATACTATGAATTCTTTATAACACTGGCCAGGGGATAAGTAAGTGGACGAGACCCATTACCTCCGCATGTTTTATACAAATATTTTGCGTAATATTTGCGTTGGAATTAATTAATTTAATTCCATCTATCCTTCGTTGAATAAATAATTATAAAACAAATTTCAAATAAATTTCAATTCAACTAAATTTTATAAAAAAATACCAGTGACGTGGTTTGACACTGGTAATTTTTTGATGTGTGAATGGCGCTATGTAATCTTTTTAATATGCCATCCATCAATCGTAGTTTAATGAATAAAATAATAATTTCAGTTTATATTCATAAAAAAAGAATATTTAAAGTGCAAAAGAAATGCAAAAATATATAACTTTTCATTTCGGTCCAAAATTATTACGGGTTTAGCCAATACATTGCTGATAACGGTTGGCTATAGGTTGTGGGACATTCTTGCTCAATTGCGGCTTTTAATTCTTCGAGTGTCATCAGTTTTCTGGCTTCATCTTAAAGGTATGCCTAGCAGAAAATATCCAGTGGTATCAGGTATGAATAACGGGCAAGGTATTTTAAGGGACTTCTTCGACCGAGCCATTTGTTTGAAAAACTCTCTTCCAGATATGCTCTTTCATCAAAAAAAAATTGTTTCACCAAAGTCTTCTCGAATGCGTGGTAAAACAGCTTATTGTAGTAAATTCATGCAGGATTCAAACAAATTTCAACAGGATTATGCCACAGTCGAAATGCTTAGAATAAATGTTACAGTAAAATTATTAAGACATTCCAACTTTCCAATTAATAAAAATATGAATGATTTATTAATTTATTTGACTACGATAAGTATAGACTAGAAAAGCGCCATTCACCCATATAAAGATTCCATGAGTATCTCACTTTAATATTCCTCCCAGTGTCAAACCACGGCACTGGTTAATTTTGATATTATTGAGTTGGATTTAAATTTATATTATTAGTTCTAAGCAGATAGATTGCATTTAATTTATTAATTACATAATTTATTTTGATTATTAAATCAGCGATCAGGGTTTGCGATAATTATTATATTATTATATGAGCGTAAATCTTGGAGCCATTATATTTTGCGAATTTGTTAGTAAAGTAATTTCTTTTTGCCTGATGATTACAATGACAATAAAAACAATAGGTCAATAAAAAAAATATCAGTCGAGAACCAAATGAAAAATGTAATATTAAAACGGGTCGAACATTAAATGAGTTTACGAGTTATCATGAAAATTTTATAACGAGAAAACAGTGATAAAGAAAATCATGTTGGGAAATCGGTTCAAGCTAATCGTGGTTTATCTAAAACAGAGATTCTCAACATCTATGTATTCGTGGTGTATTCCATATTTTAAACATTATTGTAAACTAAAATATTTATATAATAATATTTCAAATAAATAGATTATTTTCTCTGAATTCGAAGGGCATGATTGGGATGTTTTAGAACATAAGTAGCTTTATCGTTGAATATAATAATTTACATAAGTGGAAAAGAAACAGGATTTAAATGTATTAATTCCTCTTTTGAAAAGCTATGTTCTAAAATGTTTATCTGGAATTTGAAATTATATATAATTATTTGCAATTTATTTTAAAATCGTTTCAGATTTTCAGAGATAGCCAATAAATGGAGTAGATTTAAAAGCATGTAGACGATCGCTTTATTTAATTCTTTAGCTTTTTCCTCAGGTTTTAAATTATATCGGTTAAAGCCAGACCCTTCAATGAACAAAGTCGTCTAATTATTCGAAAAAAATATATTCAAACACAATACATTTATTTAACACTAATTAGCAGTCTAAAAAATATGTTAAAGCCTTAACATTAATTAGAAACATTATTTAAGTATGTGAAATACAATTTTTATGATTGTGAATACGAAAAAAAAATATTTTCTTAGAAATTTATATTGAGTCAGAGTTTTTGAACCATTAATCTAAATCGGATAAAAAAATCAAATGATATATAGTACGTAGATTTATTCAAGTTTGTATAACAAAACAGCATCGGAATGAATCGACGTTAGCTTAACATATTAAATAGGTTTGATGAAGCTTTGATAAATATTGATAACGAAAAAAATAAAATTGACAGATAAATAGTAAAATAGTGAGAGTGAAAACAATGTAAAATTTTCCCCTTAAATTAGGGGGAAAGAGAAATATTTTTGTTTTCTTTGTGTAAGAAACATTTATTTACAAGAATATATTTCATACTAATTTTCAAAATAATTCCCTTTTTATTGAACTGATAGGGTTTTTGCCACCTCGTCGACATTTTTTTTCCCGTAATGAATGTACCATTGACATAATTGGTTGTATTCAGACGGTGCGAGATCTGTTGAATATAGGGGATTAGGTAAAGTTTCCAACTCAACGTACTTATGTTTTCTTAAGTCAATTTTGCAGCATGAGACCTCGCGTTGTCATAATTCCAAATTATCGGCTTAATATTGACCAAAACAGATTTCTTCAACAGTTCATGTTTCAATCCTCAGAGTTGTTCACAATACAAAATCGTTGTAACGATTTCTCCAGGTTTCAGCATACTCGAGTATCACTTCAGAGAATTATCAACATACACAAAGTACGACTTATTCCTTATTATTAGGGCTAGTCGAAGGGTTGGAAATGGTACTTTTCCAGAAAAAAGCTATTGTTTTTGTTATCCAGGATTGTCTTCAGTTATAATACGTCAACTTCAAAACGGAATACAGAGATATGCAGATGGTATATATGGTCCTATATGGGACCCAAATTCCTAGTTGATTGGCCATTGTCAAACAGCGTGGATAATGCTGAACTGTAGATCGTAGATAGCCAATCTTGGTCGATAAGTCTTCGATGGTTTAGCTTGGATTCTACCATTGATTTCAGGACATCATCATTTAATGTTTGAGATCGTTCTTTTAAGCGATGTTCCTAAGGTCCTTGGGGCGTCTTTATTTTTTTTAATCAACGATGAGACTCGTTAAGATTTAAAACATCATCATAAGTATATTTGATAATTTGTATTACTTTGTCCTTGTCTTCTTTCTTTGATCGAACAACAGCAGCATACAATAGCGTAAGCGCTTCTCATCAATTAACAAATTTTAGTAAAAAAAAATATAAAGAACCCATTAATTTGCAGTTTTGTTTTGATTCGTTTTAACTTATGGATAAATAATGTTTTATCAAAATACTAAATGTTTCTTTTATAATATTTTATGTATTTTAGAAGATATTTGAATTAATTTTGCTATATGAAGTAATGAAAAATGAGCTTGTTGGTGAAAATTATTTGTTGTTTTTGATTTAAATATATATTCAAATTTCGTTAAGCGTCAATTGATAATTATCTGTTTCCAGTGCAAACAGCGAGATTGCAAAATCGTGTAACAACCCTAGAATCGCATAACAAAAACGTTACAAAAGGGCTTTGGGCGAGGCGAGGGTGAAAGGGGCCCTCTTCTATTTGATTTAGTCTCGTTTATGCTCTCGTCTCCAGTGCTAATGCAATGTCAATATTGTTTTAATTGCAGAGGACTTAGAACATTATTTGTTTATAATTGTGACTTTATTTCAGCATCCACGCGGTGTTCTTTCGGCCCGCTCAAACATCTGCCGATACAAAATTTCACAATGCAAATATTGTCTCTGCGTCGAGCCGGAGTGACTCGAGGGCGCGTATTAAAATTGCACGATCGCGAACCGAACCAAATAATTTTAATAATGAATTATGTACACAATTTTCGTTCGGATACTAATATTATTGCTGCATTAATTTAAAAAAAAATGTAATGCATATATTTGGACATGTTTAAATTAATTTTGGTTGGTTGTCGCAATAACATTGTGCTCGTTTTAGAAATGTCGATGGCATATGAATTTAATTACCGAAATATTTGCAACGCAAACACAATGATAGATTTATCTATTGCAGTTGTTTGAAATTCTAAATGGTAATAACGATGGTCAAAATTTAATTAAATGATACATATTGTATACGCGAAACACATAGCCGATAAATAAATTATTCGCATAACTTCTGATACAATTAATAATAAATTAAATGAAGCTTTTATACATAAAGCTCAAACATAACGATGGTTTGAAAACAGGAATTTATTCTATAATTTAATACGATTTCAGAAATAATACAATATTCTGACGTTAAGTGAGTTGATTATGATTTTAATTAGGAAAAATTTTCATCATCCTCGTTAGAATGCAGCTTTCAACCGAGGAGCATACATACCGTCAGGAAGAAAATCTTTCATTGTCGGTGCGAGCCGTATTTTCCCGCGGGTTAAAAACTATTGTGGAGCTGAAAAATAAAAAGAGAGAAAAGCAGATCGAGAATGGATGCCTCTTCTTTCCTGCTCTCTTCCTTCCTGCAAAATAAATCTTTATTTATTTTTCGCAGCGCTCTCCCACTGAAATAAACGTTTTTCAAGCGAATTCCCCATTTAGCGGGAGTTTAAAGACTCCGCGCGGGAAATGGCGATGTTTATTTTCAGCTCATTTCCTCTCTATTTGCGATATCTTTTCGTTGGTAATGAAATACAGGTCTGGCTCGGTTATATGTATTGTTATGGAATACGCATAGTCGTAATGGAGTGGGCTCGCTGCGTCTGCATCGGCCTTTCAACTCTTCAGCTGCACTCCAGGATAATGGGAACGGAGCCGTATGGTGTGCAGACGGAGGGGGCTGAGGGTGAATAACGTCTCGTTTTAAAGAAACGTCGTTTGTTTTCTTCGAGATGTTAATTATGTTTATATAACTGTTTCGCACTAGATGAAACATTTATTACAATTGAAAAAAACTTGGATTTTTCAAAGAATCAACAATCACAATTGATGTTATTACAAATTATACTTTCCATCATTATCATACAATAACTCTTTGCCATCATTCTGTCAATTTTTACATCCCATTCTTATAAAAAAAATATGTTTTCGTATTAAAATACGCGGAATTTTAAGATTTAATTATTTTAATATATTATTTTCTAATTGTATACTTCTCCCTGAAGTAATCACAATTGTAGCCATTTTAAATGTATACTTTTTTGTTGAGTTTCGAAAGATTTTGCATGTTTTCATGTGTTCAAAGTATTTTTTATTTAAAAAAATGGAAAATATAAGAAATCATGGTTATTTTATTGATTTATGTTATTTTACTATTTGGCGATAAATAAATGTGATGGTATAAAAATTCCAAAGCGCCATTTACGGATTTAATGTTCGATAAATATACGGGGGTAATAAGTCTCTCATACTTACTCATAAATAATTGCCAGGGTTCATAGATATAGTTAGAAAATTAACCTATCCGAGACTTACATTATTGAAACAGATCGTTATTTACCTTCAGGCTTGTTCAGTTGGTTGAATGAATAGTAGTGGTTTATTATAAAATAGTCGATGCCTAAAACAAGGTTTTTAGGGATTGCTATAACATGAATAAATAATTTTATTTTTAGAATAATCTATTTTTAAAGAAAATTACAAGAAATTAATGAATAATCCATAATCTGACTTGAAATGCTTGGGGTATCTGAGATACCCCCTTCGGACGAGGCGTTTGTTTTCGATTCGCCATGACGGATCGGTTAATAAAGATTTTTAAAGGTGTGGAGGAAATGGGTCTATTACATTTATATTCCTCTCTGACAAGTTTAACTTATATAATCAAAACAGATAGTTATCTACAAGCCAACATACTGATTAAAATACTTCAGCCTCTGCATTCGCCGGACATGGCCATCTGGGGCTTCTCTATTTTTTTGAGAAGGGAAAAGTATAAACGGACGACAATTTTATTGAACATAGAAGAGATTAAGACAAAACCATCAAAGAAGTTCTGATTTATTAATGAATAAATAAAGATTTTTGTGATAACCAAGAATTCCGAAGAATTATTGTTTAATCGTGTTTTTCATTGTAGCTCAGCTTAATATTTTTTTTGATTTCTAATTAGCGTTTTTAATCATTCATCTACACTTCGTTTTCACTGTGGATCAATGGAGATGCTTTGCCAAGAATTTGATTCCATCAGGATCCATAGAAATTTATGCTCGAGTATTTTTGTAGCAGTTTTGATATTCTTCTCGGTACTCGTAGTATTAATATGAACACTAGCTATCATTTTTTTTACTTCTAAATCGCATATGATTTATAAAATATACTCTGTGCTATATATTAGATCAGACATATATTACGACAAAACTATGCAAAAAAAACTAAGCTTCTTATTTTCTATGTATGTCTGAAATTTTTAGTATAATATAAATATTTATGGCATATATTAAAATGGGCGACCGGATAACATATGAAACGAAATTATCCTTTTTTCAAAATTTAAATATTTATATATGGAAAAAAACTATGCAAAGCAGTATTATCCCTTTGTGGAACCGGAAGATGTTTCGGGGGGCTAAATATTGACGAGGACCTCTGTAATTTCCATACACGGTCGACGTTAATTTGATTGTTGACGTGACCCCGGACCGAGTCCAGGGTCACGTGCGACGCCGCCCCCGGCTCACTTATCCAGGGCCGCTTTTTCGCAAAGCGGGTTGCTCCCCGCGGGCCCATAAAGGGCGGGGCCCGCGATCTTGTCCGAGGCGAAGGCGTTAAGAGCCCCCGGGAAAATCCCCAAAGGCGACATATGCAAAGTTTTCGCCGGACACGGCCTCTACGTGTCCGTGACAGTTTGCAGACAACTTATTGGAGCTTTGTTGGCGAAACTTTTCTCTCCAGAAATATACTGAAATATAACTTTATAAACTAGCGTACATGTCGAAAATAATATTATAATAATTAAAATTTAAAATCTACTGTAAAAATCAATCATTATCATTTCAGTCATAGGCAATATTACAGATAACCATTTTTTCGTAAAAAATGTCTTAGAAAAAATATTAAAATCTATTTTTATAGTTATGGACGTAACCATTTATAATTTTCAGCAATGAAATATTACCAAAGAATAAATAATACAAAAAATAATACAGCTCGTGTAACTTTTTCGGTTATTTTTATTATATTAAGGCGCCGAAGGTTTGCAACTCTTGCGTTATTGTTAATTTATCTATTTTGACTTAGTAAAGTAACGGCCTGTTTGACTAATTAATCTTAAATTTTCAGCAAAAATGTCAAAGAGAGATAAGTAAAAACATTGTAACATGCATATTATTTTTTTAACGTAAGTTAACTGCGATATGAGCTAAGTTAGTAGTCGGATAGGTGTCCGACGAAAACTATGAATTCTTTATAACAATGGTCAGGGGATATGTAAGTGGAAGAGACCCTTTACCTCCGCATCTTAATATAAATTTTAATCCAACTTAAATAATAATAAAATTAACCAGTGTCGTGGTTTGACACTGGTGGGAATATTAATGTGAGAGACTCATTCCCCTTGCATCTTTAGAATCTTCATATTGGTGAATATGGAATCTTTCTGATATGCCATCCATCTATCGCAATCAAATAAAAAAATTAAAAATATTTTTTTCTCTTATTATTATTTTAAATCCAGGTAAATATATAATTTTTAATTATTATAAGTATTTAAATTTTATTAATATACATGCCCCATATCACTAGTTTAATATAAAATTATATTACTTTGTAAATAGATATGTACATGATCACTGAGTCTAGAAAAATATATGACATCACGTGACATTTCTTTGAGCAAACTTAGAGAAAAAGTTATAGTACGTGTTTAACTTATTGTATTTTAGAAAAATGTATTATTTTATATAAAGTATAATATATATATATATATATAAAGTATGATACTGATCATTAAAAAAATAAACCTTTAAAATATGTCTAGGGGCTACAAACAGTATCAAGACAAAATGGTGCGGTATAACCTTTTATTTTTTGGTTACTACAATCATAAATATTTATTTAATGAGTTTAAATAAATACATCTAAAAAAAATTGAAATAAATTTAAAAGAACATAACGATTTGTAATAAGATTTATTTCTTTTTAAATTCATTTCTCTGGTTTTCGCGATATTTTTAAGAAAAGCGAAAGCTCTCAAAGATGGATCATTATTTCCCAGACTGTAAGAAAATACGTAAATCAAAATGACTGAATATTAATAAATAAATTCGCTTGTTTCCAATAAATAAAAAAGACATATTGTCGAAAAACTTTAATAATTTAAACATGATGTAGTTGAAAATGTACAAATTAGTTATTTTCAATTGCAACCATGATAAGCATTTCAGATCGAGACACGGTTTTCCGGTCGTTGTAACTGACGAGGGTTAGTGAATGGTCACAGTCGAATACTTATATAATTATCCTAGGCTTTTCTTGGTTTTCACAGAGAAATGTGCTTCGACCAAAATTTAAAGCATGAGCTATATGCGCTTCTCGTTTCCATCCTCGAGGCTCTATATGCAATAATTGCATGAGTTGAGCGCTGCACTAATCTACTAATACGCCGCCCCCCTAAATTACGGGTTAACCTCCCAAATCCCGATTTATTCCCGGTTATGTTTGCCCATCGGAGTATACACGTATATAATGGATCGGATTTAATTCGCATTATTGAGTTGCCGGTAGCGCCAACGTCTCAAACGATCCAAGCGAGCGCAAATATGCACAGTGGCGGGCAATAAGCTCCAAATCACTCGGCATTAGTCGGCGGGTGTACCCGGCGAGACGCGAGTTAGCAACGTAAACAAAAGTCGGCCTCCGCCCCCCCCTCCCTCCGCTCCTCCGCGCCCTCCTCCGCGACGGGGCCGGGGGCTCCGGCTCCGGCCCCGGGACTTCCGCGCTACTTCTTGATTTACGACCACGCCGCCCGCCGAGGACCTAAGCCGCGCACTGCGGGCCTCCGCTCATTAATAACTGAAGATCCGGTTGTGCTTAGCTTCTTCATTCATTTTTTTAATGCGCGTAATTGAAACGGACTAATTTTTCATGCCAGACTGGAATAAAAATAGCCTCAATTTCCAGATGACTATCTAGATTTTTTTAAATATAAAAATTCCATCTAGATTGGAGGGGTTTCCTGATTTATTTGTCGATCTGCGTCACTACACTTGGATAATTTAAATGAAAATTATATAAATAAACCATTGATAATAATACGGTAGTTATAACATTGCGTTGTTGTGAGTTAATTGTTAAATAAGATCATGTGCTAACACGATTATCCGTCACGGCGGCTTGAAAACAACCGCGTCCTCCGAATGGGGTCTCTCGGAGGCCCCAAGCATTTCAAGTCAAGATATTAATAAATTCTTCAGCAATATCTTGCCATTTAAAAAAATTGTTTATTTTAAAAATAAAAATAGTTTTTTATGATATGCTTCATAATTTGGTCGATATTTTGGATTTTTTAAGTAATCGATATGATCAGTCGCCGATGGGGGTACCTTAAGTCCCTCAAGTTTCTTTAAGCATGCATAGACGCGACCTACCATCTATGTTTCAAAAAATATTCCTCAAACTTGTGTTTACGAGGCATATACTTTATAAAATGTAATGTTTATATTAAACGAGTTATTTATCCAACCACCACGAGGGCCCGAAAACAACCGTGTCGTCCGAATGGCGTCACTCAGGGACCTCAAGAATTCATAGTCAAGATATATATGAGTTCTTCAAAAATATCTCGACATTTTTTTAAAAAATGAATAAAAATAGTTATTTATTTTATGATTTATAATTAATTGATATTTTGGATTTTTAAACAAATTAATATGACGCGTAAGTAACACGCGCACTCGGCTACGTCTTGTCGCATACTGAACTCTCGCCGCACGTGTCAATCGCATGTTTCACTCGCACTCGGCACATCGTACCGGATGCTAGCGAGAAAAAACATCGCCCCCGTGGCAACAAAATCTAATATTGTTGTTTTTATTTTATTAGTAATTACAGATAATAAAGGACAATGACTATTTTAGACAAATAAAAAAGGTTATTGACATGTAGGATTTATATTAAAATAGCTAATCGAGAAAAATCTCGTGACATTGGTAGCCATTTTTAATGGTCACTTTTTTGTTGAGTGTCGACAGATTTTGCATGTTTTCATGTGTTAAAAATAATTATTATTTAAAAAAATTAAAAATATTATATTAATTTACTATATGCCGATAGATACATGTGATGGTATACCAATTCTAAAGCAAATATTGTTGTTTTTATTTTTTTTCACAATTACAGACAATTAAGGTTAATGCATATTTATTCATTAGATTAGAGGTTCCCATTCTTTTTCGGTTTACGGCTCCCTTAAAATAAAAGCTATTTTCAATACATCAGATTTTTTTCAAAATTTTGGACCTTCTTGAGAAAAGCGAGCGCTTTTCTCAAGAAAGTCCAAAATTTGGCAAAAAGATGGCGCAAACGCTTCGAGAATTGGGAATTCCAACAAATTTGCGGAATTGTTTAATTGAATATTTCGCGGCGCCCTTTTGACGACTACCCGACAAAATTGTTTAAAATTTTTAAAGTTTGTAAATATGTCAATGCCAGAAATTGAGGTGACCAATTTTCGATTATTATTTAATAAGAGAAGTCAAGAGGAGTGAGAAGGATTGTTATCAGGGCTGTAGAACAACTGAAAGAAAAATAAGCAATGGATTTCTTCAAATCAAGTAAGTCAGTTTAAACCCCAAACTATCATTATCTTTGAATAAGATATGTTTGTTGGGATATTTTGGTCGTAAGTTATTATAAATTATTAATACTAATAAGATTACAAGGATTACACAGCAGAAATCAGAGATTTTAAAAATCCTAAAGCATCCACCTTATCAACCAAATATTGCACCTTCAGATATAAACTTTTCAGCTCCTTAGAGCGAACCATTCCAGAAAAAAATTAACAAATGCTACCGAAGTAAATATGCACTTAACTGAGATTACTTTTGAAAGGTTGTATTTTAAACTTACATATCAGTGCATTAATCACGTTAATCAGCGTTCGCTGATATCCAGCAGTGTTGTCGATCGTTAGTGTTACCACGGAGCAAACGGGTTATATTGGCTGTAAAGGATTCATGATTGCATATTACATTGATTTATATCAAAATTATGTCAACATTCATTATCGGAGAGCTCCATAGGGCGAATAATGTAACCTCTCCGTCAATAGATCAGGATTGCCGTAGGCGTCGTGAGCGTCCAGACGTCAATGTGGACATAATTCGTGTAGAAGCGTGATACTGTGACATGTCTGCACATACATTAGTCAGTGTCAGGACGATGAGCCGATTACACGGAGCAGTGCACTGGACGCGTGTAGCGACTGATTGAAAATCGGTTTTTATCAGGAATTGTTGCCGGAACAAATACGGCGGACGCATTAATCATGCGAGATGGACGGACAACCGGCCCGTGTTATGAAACCGATAAATCTGCCCTGTAAGCCGGCCCGAAAATATTCCTCAAAAAAAAACGAGTTAAGTCCCCTGCGCTACAATATCACGGGAATAAATCATGGCGCGCGTGACGAGTGCATTTCTTGCGCATTAAACAATTTTATTTTTAAATATATGTCGACTCTTTCAATGGCGATTTATTTATTATTTTATATTATGTTAAACAAGGATGTTTCATATTATTTTTCAATCTTTGTTTCTTCACGGTGCACTCGGATTTTAGTTAAACTTCGGCAGAACACCTTAATTATGATAATATAAAAGTTGTGCCCCAATATTATTTCTGTTTAACCCTCTGTGGCATTTATTACAAACTCTGGTAACAATTATATTTGAGACTCTCCTCTCGTCTTCCTTTGACAATCTCATAGACACCGGTATAACTATCATTGCTAACATCAGACAAGCTGACAACCTAACCTAACCTAACCTAACCTAACCTAACCTAACCTAACCTAACCTAACCTAACCTAACCTAACCTAACCTAACCTAACCTAACCGGACCTAACCTAACCTAACCCAACCCAACCTAACCTAACCTAACCTAACCTATAACCTAACCTAACCTAACCTAACCTATAACCTAACCTAACCTAACCTAACTTAACCTAACCTAACCTAACCTAACCTTAGACAAGCTGACTGACATCATTGCTAACGTCTGACTGAAGACTCCGCCTTCAGCAATACCGACTTCACGTGTTAGAAGCTTTGTGTAAGAGTAATTTACAACTTACATATTACAAAAATGTACTTTAAAGATAAAGTTTCTGGAATAATTAAAAGCCGTAATTGAGCTAGAATGCGCCACAACACCAAATTAATTGTTTGTTGAATTTTGTGAATCAATAAACCACCGTTATTAGTGGTATATATTGACCAGAACAGTAATAATTTTAAACATCTGAGGTAAGAGAAAGAGCTGTACATTTTATGTAGATTTTTATGCAATTTATATATTAATATTACCTACTTATTATACTTACTAATATTAACTAGTTATTTTATTGTTATATATTGTTATTTGGTGGTATTTTTTGTTATTTATTGTTATTTATTAGTATTTATTGGTATTTATTGGTATTTATTGGTATTTATTAGTATTTATTGGTATTATTGGTATTTGGTGGTATTTGGTGGTATTTATTGTTATTTATTGTTATTTGTTGGTATTTATTGGTATTTGGTGGTATTTAACATCAGATCGTTGTTCCAAATTTTTAGTTTTCTTTCCAAAGCATTAATCTTATCACACATGTTATGAATAAACTGGCCTTTTCCCTGATGTTTCACTGCTTAATAGTCTAAATTGAGCTCGACGAGAAAGGCAACACACATCCATTTCTTTATCTTCTAAATGGGGAAATGGATATTCTTTTCATTTCAATAAACAATTGAATATGATTTTAAGTTATATATTATTTTAAGCATAGAACCTTTATTCAACCATCGCAACTCCTCAGCAAGTTGTAAATTACAATGATATTCACTTCTCAAATCATAAAAAATCTTTAAGTTCTAAGCAGTGGTTTAACGCTTGAGATTTGGAGAAAATTATTTGCTCTTATTACAGGCAGGACATTGACCATATTTAAACTTTGTAACAAAGATTCCTTCGCACTTCGCTTTCATCAACTACCAAGGAACACCATGAAATTAGTCTGCAGGACACTCTAGGAATTTTTAAAAGTCAAAATGTAAAATCATAGGCGGGCCGCACGAGAAAGCTCGGCGGGCCGCATGCGGCCCGCGGGCCGCGGGTTGCTCACCCCGGGTCTAGTATGTTGTGTTATCAAAATATGTCAGAAAGGGGCGGTATTAAAATAAACGGCGGCCATTATTATCGTTTTATAGGTGGTCGCTTGCTAGGTGGTGTGATCGATGGTGAAAATGTTAAAAGAGTAGTCATTAGATTTTTTTTAATTAGAGGCATTGATACGACAAATGTGATAACACAATCTTTTTAGGAAATTTTTCATTAAATACCCGATAAATTCTACGGTTCTACTCTTTTAGTTTAAGAATTATTAGACATGCCTATTGAGATATTCGAATAAATCTTTTAATATAAATCCTACATGCCACAAACTTTTTGTGTCTAAAAAGTATGAAGAATACATATTATAAATAATCATTGTCCACTAATCTTTGGAATTGCGAAAAAAAAATAAAAACGGGGCGATGTCTTTTCTTGCTTGCACCCGGTATGATGTGCCGAGCGCAAGTGAAACGTGCGATTAACATGATGTTAAATTGTTTTTTGACTCCTTTGTAAAGTTTCATTTTTCGAGATACATCAAGATTGCATTGATATAGTACTGGAGATGAATGCTTTTAGTCATAAGGAAACCCCAAGAAGATTCAAGTATGCTAATATTTTTGTAATTTACCCATATAACAAATATGAACTCTTCATACAGTTAAATAGGTAAATGAGATTAGAGATGGATTAATCAAGCTAAGACTAGTCATTGATGGATAAGTGTCTTAAGAAAAAAATAGAATTAAAATTCATAACAGTTTCTTACATAAATATGTAAAAAGCTGAATATTAATGGCGTCATTATGTGTTTCATTTTAATGTCATTAATCTAATTTCGCATCTATCTTCGTTAAACGCGAGTGACAGAAGTTTCTGAAAATTCCACCCGTGTTAATTATTTAGAGAAGACGCGCCCCTTCACAATTTTCAGAAATTCCTCAAATGTATTCACCATAATTGCCGAAAGATTAGACGCGTTAAATATTAACGGCGAATTTCGCGATGCAAAAAAATGTGGCCGCGCTTTAATTTGAAATTATTTTCACAACATTCAATCGGAGAGACAGGTGGGAATCTGTGGCTCTGCACCCACTTGATGGAGTATTAATAAGCTAGTAGGACGAGTAGTCAAATATGGCACAAAGCCTGGCTTATTAAGCGGGTTCATATCCTGCCCTGTCATATTATGTGAAGCCGATGTCACTTGGCATTATTAGCGCTGAGGGCTGAGCCAGCTCCGCCATACTCATGTGTGTATGTGTGTCCTATCTCGTTGAATATAAATTGGTTAATAGTTGGATGCTTTCTAAACAGATTCTGTCAAATTATCATCAAATGTTCTTAATTAATTATCACGAATTTATATGAAAAAAACCTTTCTTCTTCACCTACATAGTTTTCTTACTTGGCACATCATTTTTCTCAAAAAAAAAAATACTGAGAAAGGTGACCCTTTGAATAATGGAGCTGCCAAGCCAAAAGTATGGCGCATGTGTGTTCAGGGGAGACACCTGTGACCTATTTTGTGTTTTAGCACCGGCAGTGACCACGGCAATCGTTAATGTGTTCCGGTGCCCGTGGGAACGGTACACGTGCTCGTCCACCTACAAATCCATACAGATTCGGCTGTAAAATTGAGTGAGAAATGGCTGCAGGAGATTACGGCTAACTTATGGCCGTATATGGCCAACAACGCCGACTGCATCGCTAATTCAATCCCGCCAGGTTCCGAAATGTTAGCCAAATAATTGATGGGCTCCACGGAGATAATAGATTATTGGTTTTTATGAACGATCGTGTTATTGCGATGCGAAAAATGATCGCATCCCCCCGGCATAAATAATCGAGCATACTCTGAATATTTAATCGGTACATACAGAAAATTTTAGCCATATCACCCCGGTAATTAGTGAGATAATGTAAATTTATGTAAACACGTACTTTGCCTAGTTCATCTCGTTGCTCTCCGCAGCCTTGGAGAGTTTTCATACACAGCATTAATAAGCAAATATCACGCAATGTAATTTACCGTGTTGTGTGATACATTTTTAAAAATTAGAGATTATTCTACATTAATAATGTTGTGAAAATCACATTAAATATTGTATTTATTTTGCATTATTTATGAACATATAAATATCATACTTTATTGGTGAATAATTGTTGATCAAAGATTCGCCAACTTTTTAATAAATATAATATATTTTTACAATTTTACGTAGTAAGTATTTAAAGAATGAGGATAGCTGATCTGTAAAGTCTGTTGTTGATCCGTTTGCAGTATATCAATAATTTCCCAACTGTTTAATAATGTTAATTAATTTTCATTATTATTTGTAATAGATGAGCCAAGATATGTGAATTCCTGGATTCTTCAAAGCTCTTTGACTTTTAGGGGTTCGAGGATTTGTCCTTGGCATATGAGCATGAATTTTGTCTTGATCTCGTTGTTACTTAGTCTATGTCTATATTGTCTGCATAGACAAGAAGCTGCACCGATTTATTAAGAACGATGTCAGATATTTCCACGCCGGAGTCTCAAATTCTTCAGATAACTCAGATTAAATACGCACTTTGTATTTAAAGTCAAGCTACATGACCCTCATCAGGCCCATTCTAACATACGATCTAAAGGCTTTGACAAAACAAGATGAGCGACAACTGAATATTCTGAAGAGGAGGATTCTGAGACGAATATTTGGAGCCGTATTCGATGATAGGGGATGGCGTAGTCGAAGTAACGAGGAGCCATACTCCGGTGGGTTACGTGTCAAGGATATAGGACAGCCAGCCGCCGGAAAGGCTAACGATTAACAAGCCTTCCTGTCCCCGGAGGAAAGGCAAACCAAGGTTTAGGTGGTTGCACTGTGTACAGAGGGACACTGCATCATTGAAACTTACCAGAAGATGGAGCGACGTGACGTCAGACCGAAAAAGGTAGAGAAGTTTGTTGGATGAGGCCAGGGCTCTACAATTGGGCTGTCGCGCCTATGATGATAAATTCATTTTCATATTAATTTCTTTCTTACTTTTCTTAATATCTTTTTTACTTTTAAATATGGATAATTGCTGTCCTATCAATTAATTTGATTTATAGACTCCTCCCCCGTTTGCTGTATATCAAAGATTTTCCAACTGTTAATCAAAACTAATTTATTTTTTAATTTACATTAATGAATATTTTACAATTTTAAGTAAAAAAACCACTGATCTGTCATCTTGTCCTACATTGTACAACCTCTAAATTTAATAGAAAAGCTTGAATTACACATAAACGACTTAGGATCGTTGTTTACAATTACATCAAGTGTTATACAGTCAGCCCTTCCACAGCGCAGGAACCACGCTATAGAAGTCCAGGTACCAATACAAAATTTCGTGATAGGGTTTTTAATTTTATTATAAAAATTAAACAAAATCAATACATCAATCATTTTCCATACGCATCGGTCCTAAAGATTTGTTAGCAAACAACTGCAATCAAGTTTTTTTTATTTAATTTCACAACAAAAATGCCTTTTATTGAATCTGATATCAGATCAATCTCTATAGATGCTTCTTGTTTTATTTTCCAAATATATACCTTTATATAATGAGAGTAACTCAGAGATTCGACTAAAAGTGGACAGATTCGAAAGGTTTAAATGATCTTGCTCCATATTTATTGTATTAATAAACTCGTCATAGAAAACCGCACTATAGAAGGTAGCGCTACAGGAGGGTTTTCAATATTTATTTATCAAAATTTATTAGAAATAAAAATAATTTATTGGTGATATCTTTACACAGTAAACGACGATCACTTAGAGATCAAAAAATTGTTGTATTGCTGATTTTTCTTTGTTTTAAGATAAAATGAATTAATTTGTTTAGGATTACAAATATGATAAAATCATATTTAGCTGACTCTATTATTCTACTATACTTGCTGTTTTTAAATTATATTAAACCGTGAATAAATACGTACTTAAAGTGCACTTGCTGCTTTCAACTCCACAATATCTTTGATAGATTCCGTCAGACGCAGGGGTCGGCATTCTTTCGAACGTTTTCTATTTTCTTGCGGGGTAAATTCTTCGAGGAAGAATTTACACCGGGAATGCCAATGGCTTCGGCATTGAGAGCGTCTTCCGCCTCACAGACAGGTGCATTTCGAGCAGTCTCGAATTTCAACACCCACCGTAATATTGCCGTCTTGAATTAATTACTCGATGAAATAATTTGCATGCATGCAACGGGTGCAGCATCAGATGCAATGGGAAACACTGGCGGCTGTGGATTTGCACCTCGTCTCAAATTCATGATCTAATCAAATCACCAGCCACCGCGCTCCAGAGGGTAGACGCCCTCGGGGGCGAGCACTGCCAATCGACACGTGTAATCTGCGACAGTGGCTGCCGCCGAATATGGCGTCAAGTCTGAAGATTAATTAATATTTTATACGTATGTATGTGTGCGCGAATAATACATTGTTTATTGTGAACATGATCCGGGTAGGGACTTGGATGTTATCTAAATAATTAAATGGCTTTATCTGATGTTATCAAAATCAGGATTGGATTCTCAGGCAATTTAAAACCCTGAACCCCGTATTGATGCTGTTGAACAGTTAAATTATTAATCAATATACATTTTGTAAAAAGTTATATTACTCTCATGTACATCAAATACTCGGATCAGCACTTTTTCCTGCAATATTTAGTATGCGTAGTAAGATTCACCCTATAATATTAAATTTAAAAAAATATGTGTTCTATTTTTTAATTTTAAATAATAAGAGAAAAAATATATTTTTAGACTTTATGTCGTGAAATTTTCATTGAAAATAACTTGCTTTTTTATAATACCATTTAAAAAAAACTAGCTAATAATTAAAAAGTGTCTCAATAGCCGGGCCCTGAATCGTTATATTTTGGTTCAGTTTTTAAAAAAATATCAGTAAGATTCCAGATTTTATTCCTGAAAAATAATTAATTCGGCTCTGAGTGATTATTTATTAAATTTTAAATTTATTTTTGTTTGTATTAAAAATGTATAATAAACCGATATTAACCGTTATTTCTTTTCGGTTCAGCTCCAAAGCTACGTTTCGATATAAACATGGTTTTAAGTGGATTTAGATTTTCCAGTTATTAAAAAATAACCACTTAGAGCTGAAGAGAGATCTGAACAATCATTTTTTTTTGTTGCACCGGAACGAAATCCGGAAAAAAAAATTGGTTCGAAGCCTACTCAATAGTTAAGAATAGTACACAGAAAACTTCAGATCAAATGCTTTTTAATTGTATTATTTAATACGTGTCGCGAATAAGGTGGTAACTAGCAATTTTCTATAAAATCTATATATTTGTGGATAATGGTGCTACGTTGTTAGGTCATTCATGCCTTCCTATCTATCCTTTTAATTTCTACTTATTAGTTATCGTTGAATATTGATTTATGCGTGGGCTCAGTGGAATAATGTGGTTTCAAGTGTCAATATGTCTAGACATATCTAGAAACTCGTAATTTTTCTGCAGTTTAGATAATAAACTTAATTTTAGTACAAAAAACAACAGCCAAGGGTTGCGGAATGTTTTGATAATGAGAGGTGAAAACTAAGAAACAGTAGAAAATGAATATATATCTTTATTTATTTATTTATTTGCCTTTGATGGATGGATGGCATAGCAGAAGGATTTCGATATTCACCAATATAAAGATTCGATAAAGATTCTAATTCGGCAAGGGGGATGAGTCTCTCACATTAATATTTCCTCCAGTGTCAAACCACGACACTGGTAAATTTTAACCTTATTTCAGTTGAATTGCAATTTTTATATTATTTGTTTTATAATTATTTATTCAACGAAGGATAGATGACATTAAATTAATTAATTCCAAATTGCGAACTACCTACATATTTATTTTTGTAAAATATCTATTGAAACTGCATTCGTGTGGTTTTTTGTTGTATATGAAAATATGTCTTTTCATTTAAAAAAAAAACTATTAAAATATCGAAGCTATGCATTTTTTGGGATACCCTGTAAGTTATTGATTGAATAAAAATAATGACGTGTAAAATTGAGTAATATTAATTTACCTCTATAATTCTACCTAAATAGCTCGTCTTCAGATCCAGTTTCCAAATTTAAAATTTCAGTAAATATATCCTTCAGAGCTTAAGCATAATCCCTAGATTGCACTTTTTATCCCGTCTAAAACGGATTCGATCGTTTCAATCCATCTCAAATAATATTAAAATTAACCAGTGTCGTGGTTTGACACTGAGGGTAATATAAGTGTGAGAGACTTATTTCTTTTGCATCTTTATCGAATCTTTATATGGGTGAATGGCGTTTTTAAATCTTTCTGTAATGCCATCCATCCATCGTAAACAAATAAATAAATGCAATAGAGTTAGAGTAGATGATTTTCACCAATTAAAGACAGGTGAAAATATTTGAAGACGAACTGAAAGGAAAACGATTGGTCAGAAACATGACGGATAGAAAAGAAACAAAAAGATGCAGACTATAGCCTCGTAACTTCGTCATAGTAACATCATTATGTGCCCAAATATAATTTTAATATTAAGATTTATGAATTACAGTTTTAATATCTTTCACGAACAAAATTAATAAGCCTGCAAAATTTGATTAAATTCACACATTTCTTCATTTGGCTTATCGATTTAGCCGACGTGTAATAATCTCTAATTAGGTTACAACGTTTCCGGATTATATTGTGCAAAATGGGAGGGGGGCGATGGCAGGAGAGCGGGATCGGAGAAAAGGGTGCGGGTGCGTTTAACCTTTGTTCTAATTTCTCCCCCACTTTTAAGCGTATGCATGAATTTTAAATTGACCGTAAAAAATATATAGTTTATATAATGTATTCAAAAACGTAAAATTTTTTTTAGTATCGCCGTCCTAAAAAGTTTTTTCCTTTTTTTTTGTGCAAATTTACGCATGTCATAAATTGTCAACCGTTTGTACAACTCTTTGCGTAATACGCGTAACGTGATACGATATTAAACATATAAATATTATCAAAAGAGGGCCTAGACATGTTAAATTGGCGACGTATTTGAATAATAAATAATTTCGGATTAAATATGTGTTGTAATAATATTACCATTTATAAATATGTAAACGAATACGGAGGAAATGGGGCTGTATATATTTTACATCATATCCGAACCAATATGTATTCATTCATCTCTGCTGTATTAATAATTCAATGCGATTCGTCATTCGCAACGTGTTCCAGTTTATCTTTGGCAAGTTTTTGCAAGGCACACTGTTGGCTTTCGGGAGTTGGCCCGCGTGCCGGCGCTACGCACCGCTGACTGGAAAAGAGATGGGGGATAGGGAGCTCAGGCGTCGACACCGCTGGAGACAACAGCCGGGGGAGTGTGTTAAAGTTGAGGTTTTAGGGATCAACTTTGTCACAAGTCAAAAGTTAAAGTGGATCATTAGTTGACAAACGTAAAGGATGCCAGCAAACTTCAGAGGCTGGAGGATACGTCGCGAGACACATCCGAATTATTCTTTTCGACAGTATCGGGCCGTGAGCTGATCGGAATGTTGATGAATTGAAGCGATAAGGTGGTTAGAGGACGAGTTTCAAGTTTGGGGCATAGTTTCGAACCGGAGTGCTTTGGAGCTTTACTTGTTTTTGACGAAGTAAATTATGTGTCTCTGCGGTTTGGGGCATGAGTGTGTTTGCACACGACTGTGCGGTGGGATTCGGCAATTAGTTTTATTAAGGTCGAATACTAAAATCACTCAAATAAAAATTGAAAAAAAACGCCGGAGCTGAAAAACACTGAAAGGTCGAACATCAAAACTATTTGATTGTTGAACAACGATTTAAGGGTACTTCGTCAGTGGTGCGCCGACAGTACCCGGCGCCTGTGTGCAGAGCTTCAATGGGAGCCTCGATAGTCCCAACAACAATTAAAACAACTGTTAATCGAATTTTCGTCGATTTTAAGAAATTAATCAATTAATATTTTTCAATTTTTCCCCTCTTGGCGCTTCTCGGCGCACCTAAAATTCCGGCGCCTGTGTGCGCCGCACAATTTGGCCACATGGACAGCGCGCCTCTGTACTTCGCCTAGTATACGTTCTTAACTCTTTGTAGATCCTTGGACTTATCAAACGATTTTTTTATCAGGATATTGATAAATTCTTCATCCATATCTTGACATTTATATATGTTTTAAAAATAGATCAGTCGATATTTTTTGATTTTTTAATTATTCAATATGATGCGTAAATAACAAAGCTTTTAACGATGCCCTGCCGAGAGTCCTCACGGCACGTGTCACTAGTACGTTTCATTCATATTTGGCACATCGTACCGGATGAGACCGTGAAAAATCATCGCGCTTGTGACAACAGAAGCGAATACAGTTGTTTTTATTTTTTTTTCGTAATTGCGGACAATAAAAGTCAATGATTATTTATATTATTTATTCTTTAGACTTTTTTAGACAAATACAAAGAGTTTGTGACATATAGGATTTATTTTAAAAGAGTTATTCGAGAAAAAAATGACCCCATCGGATGGCTACGTTGAATTGAAATGAATATAAACGTTGTTCATCTTATTTATTTAATTATTATATTTATTTACGTGGCCTTATAACTCTGAGGCAGGTTTTTGCCACCTGGAGGACAAGTCTCAGCCATGATGCCATGACTGTGTCAATCGTTGTTCATCTTAATGATGGAAAATGTTTTTTAGAGTTAGCTGTAGATTGGGTTTGTTAAAAAATATGACTTATATTTGAACTGTATATGTCCAATTACAGTGGACCCCCCAATTACACTATCCCGAATTACACGCTGAGTTGAAATATTCACTGCTAACCCCCAACTTGAACGGTCGCATTAACGCGGTCGCATTCACTCCGTTGCATTGGGACGAATACATACAAGGCCGACTATCCCAACTTACACGGTCCCGATTTTAGTGTTAGTGGGGGGGTTAACTGTATCACGTTTAGTGATGTCATAGTCATGTGGAAGGAATAGAAAATATAGATTTTTCTATAATAAAATAATATCATTATGTTTCCTCAGCCTCTGTGTTCGTTTCTTCCGTTTTATTGAATTAAATTCGCGTGTGATAAGACGTGGTAAGAATCTACACCCCTTCATATTTCATAAACGAGTATGCAATTAGCTATTAAAGGAAGTGGTTAATAATTCACTAAATATCCTTGCCGCGGGAATGGTAATGAATTGACCTTCAAAATAGTCGAGAATGACATTGCACACGTAGAGCTCCCGGCTTCGACCTCAGAGCCCGGACCACCCCATACTAAATTACCTTCCCTCAGGAAATGTATTTCCCTGCCAGCGATGAAATATCACCCCAATTAAAGTCTTTAGACTGGTCATTTTAAAAATGGAGGCGGCCTAGATGGAAATTTAATGACTTCTTCGAGTGTATATGTGCCGCGCCTATGGCAATAAACGTGAAAGTTAATGCTGAAATGAGTTATGCAAGTTAATTACATGTTATGGTGTGAAACATTGTCGTAAAAATGGACAAAACGTCAAAAATATTGTAGCAATGAGCTCGATCGTTGACGGAAACGTCTTGTGTTATGAATTTAGAATGTTAATGTGTTGGAATGCTCGCAGTCTCATCAAGTGCGATGTGCAGACAGCAGTGGTGAGAAAGTGTGTTCAATGAAACGTTCCACAAGAGTCTCGGCGCGGTCCTGCGGGAGCCGTTAGTCATGTTATCCTGTCAAGCCTTCCACCACCTCGGCCTGGAACATTAGTGTTGCCATCTGCTCTGGCCTGTAAGAGCTCCTGCGAGTGCATTTAATATGGATTAGCTTCATTACTCACAAACCGCTGCCGGCGAGTTAACAACTCCGACCGAAAGAACTATTATGCACTCCAAACCCTAAATTTTAGAAAAATATTAAGAACAATGGCGCAACATATAATATTTTTAATTTGATCATTAAATCATTTTACCATATTTTAAGGTATTGCAGAATATTAGAAATTAAAAATGTATACTTTGCTCATATTTTATTTAAAATTAAAAACATAAGATGAGGTAAAAATGCTTGATAATATTAAAAATAATAAAATGAGTTAACGTGGCTCAAAGTATTAATACGCTACAGTGAGTCAGTATGATTGCACCAAGTCGCAGCGCGACACGACGCTTAATGGCGAGAGCCCCCCCGCACTCCGCTACCGGCCCGCATCCGTCCAATACTCGACGTTGGTAGCACTGACAAACAAGCAGCGCGGAGCTTAACATTGACTGATTAGGCACCAGCCGTATTACGAGCGATTAATAAATATGTACAAAGAATGTTTATATTTTCATATAATACATCAAATATTTTCTCGAATTTACGTTTTCCCACTGTATCGTAGCCTTGTGGATTCTACGGAGCTATGAGGAGCTGAGGACATCGAGCCCGTGGCAACATAAGTGAATATTGTTGTTTTTAGATTTTTTCGCAATTGCAGACAATAAAAGTCAATAATTACTTATAATATTTATTCGTTAGACTTTTTTAGAAAAATATTAGAAGATTGTAACGTGTAGGATTTATATTAAAAGATTTATTCGATAAAAATCAAAATCTTGTGATATCCAATTTACTCAATCGGCAATAGATAACAAAATGTAGAACTTCATAAATATTTTCAAAGTGTAATAATTTCTTTGTCAAATCATCAATGACACTGATAACATTTCCAAGGTACGATGTATTGCTATTAGTTACCATGGCAATTAATACTTTTTCATCTACGTATTTCTTGCTAACAAATAACTTGATAATGTCGGAAAATTCAAAATGTTTAAATTCTTTCAATGCAGTCACTTATTATTATATATTCTTCATCCTTTATTGGAATTAAATCGTAACGTTTAACTACTTCTGACCATATTCCTTTCTAACAGGCTTTAAAGTTGACATTTTAATTTCGTTGAAAGATGTTGTAATGTGCTTTATTCAATTTAAAATTATAAAGTTATTGGAAATTTTCATTACTGTGAGTGATTCATTATCATCAAATTTATTTATTATATCTTAGTATGTCCGATTTATATATTCGCCTTAAAATTTTGTGGATGACCTGGCTAATTATTGAAAAATAAAAGTACTTTAAACGAAAGAATTTTCTTCTTTAAATAATATTCGACTTCTGAGACGAAACATCTGCTAAACTAATGAGTAAATATAGTCATATTAACTTTTTATCAGCCATCCAATGGACTAAAAAGATTTTAAATTTACAGCTTTCATTGCCCTAGGTTTGAGGTCTCGATAATATTCTGACGCATTACTACTACAAAATAAAGGCCTTAAAATCACAAGCTGAACACACTTCAAACGTTTCAATCCTTGAACCCATAGAACGCATAACTTCATCCTGCAGGTTAATCGTTTGTATATTCAATTGGAATACTTATAAAAAAATATTTCTAGAACGCGTAAAGCACATAGGTGTATTTTATTTATTTCGAGAATAGAAAAAAGTTGTTCGAGATCATATCCTGCAAAATACGAAGGTTAAGACATTATACAGTCAACCCTTCTATAGCACTTCCTGATATAGAGCGGCTTGTGCGGAAAACCCTCCTATAATCCTTTCATTTAATTGACATAATATGTGTGATTTTGTGTGCCCTTAGTTTTCCATAGGGCGTATTTCTATAGCGTAGTCCATATCTCGGCGCTATAGAAAAGTCGACGGTAAATATTTTATTTTTGGTTAAAAATTACTTCTACCTTTTCTATTTTTTCCATGAGTAAAATATCCCCAAACACAGCAAAACACCAGAAATTATATCGCCACTTACAAATGGGAGTAAAATTATTTTTCCATCTTCAGCTTTTGTGCCACCTTTGTCTTATTACCTATTACTGCCCTGAACAAGAGGTAGCATCTCCTCCAAACAATTATAGCAGATTCTTCAGCCAGGACGTCCTTGTATTTCCGGGTCCTCGGCCTTCCAAGATTCCAATATGGGTACGAATTGTAATATACAACACGTATACCCTCACAACATAAAAAAGGTTATTTTTTTTTACTTTTATACATCCCACGAAATTAAAAAAAATCCTTTTATTTTTTGATCAAACCTTGTATACGTAGCTTATTTGTACGTACATCCGTTACCGACGTAATAGATCATGTCAGTTCAATAAAATCGCGAATCACACACACGCGTATACTCGCACGTGTACACGCACGTGTGATAGCAATTCGCAACGAGGCCCGCTTCAATAAATTAGAAATGATTAATGAAAACTGTTTAAATACACGGCGATATGCGAGAGCCGCGTCGTGAGTTACGGGCGTTATTCGGAAAATTTGCAAATTTACGAGCTCGCTATTTGCGTATATAATTCATTTATTAACCGTTGCATAATTTACTTAGTAGTGGAAATAATTTCATATTTGTCCAGTGTTCATGGCGTTAATTTAGAAATCAATTTATGTATGAAATTAACGTTTGTTTGCAGTAAATTAAACGAAATTTGAATAATTTAATATTTGATTATACAAAAGTTGGGTTAGTAATTAAATAAAAACTATTAATTTAATAGTTTTAGCATTATATTAGGTTGAGTCATAAATAATTTCAGATGCAGGTAGATAGTTTATATTGTTTGGAGTAATTCGCAGTGAGTCAGTCACCCGACAGGGGATTTCAGTCATTCAACAACTATTTAGTTTGGTGGATGTTACAGATGTTAATCGAACCCTTAAAATGGAGAGTCAAAAAGTGCATATTTTCATGTGATACTTTAGTAATTCAAACAAGGTACTAGCGCTAGAGTGACAGGCCAAAAGATATGCAGTGTATAAGGGAAAGCCTGATAATCGATCGGGCAGTATCAAAATTGGTTAATGAAATTTTGTTCTGTAGATCAGACTTTGAAAGATGAACCAATGGCGGATCGCGCTTCCTACTTCGGTGACGATATTCTAAATGCGATATTGGATCAAAATCCAAGTCAAATAACAAGGGAGTTGTCAGAGAGACTCAATACGTCACAATCTACAGTTTATCGCCATCTAGAAAATTTGGGGAATGTCAGGAAGCTAGGCATATAGGTAGCACATAATCATAGTGACCGAAATAAAACAGAACCAATGTCTATTGACATAAGTCTCCTCTCACGGCATAAAATCGAGCCTTTTTTAGGCACTACAATAAGAGGAGATGAAAAATGGATCACCTTTGAAAATATTATCCGCAAAAGTCAATGGACTATCGGACCCTAAAGCCAACATCCATGGCAAGAAAACTTTATTGTGTGTATGGTGAGATTGTCGAGGAATAATCCAACACATGCTGATGAAGGGCAACGAAACGATTACTGCCGATACATACGTTCAGCAGCTGCAAAGAGTTCATGGAAAACTACTGGAAAAGTGACCTGCACTCGTCAATCGGAAAGGCGTTATCCTGTTACGCGATAACGCCAGAAAAAAAACTTTGGAGCTCAACTGATCTGTTTTGCTACATCCACCCTACTCCCCTATTTTCTTTCTTATAGAATTTTTGAATGGAAAACTTTAATTAATGTTGAGTAAGTCAATCAAGCCTTCGGTACTTTGTTTCAGTCCAAAGCCACTAAATTGTATGAGAAGGGGATTGATAAGTTGCCAATATGATAGGAGATGGTTATATTTAACTGTGGTGAATTCATAATAGATTAATATAATTTTGTATTTTTTTAAAGCTAAATAAAAGTATGATAACAAATCGGATGTTACTTATGACTCAACCTAATGGAATATTTAT
The DNA here is from genome assembly GCA_022495035.1 of Philopotamus ludificatus. Taxonomy (NCBI): domain Eukaryota; kingdom Metazoa; phylum Arthropoda; class Insecta; order Trichoptera; family Philopotamidae; genus Philopotamus; species Philopotamus ludificatus. The sequence goes on along the minus strand of JAGXCT010036874.1, from coordinate 11,170 downwards.
TTAATAAAATACAATTTGACATAATCATATCTTTGAAGATATATTTATTATTCTACGATTCCATTGCGGTTGCAGATATACAAATGTTTCGCTATTGATAAAATAAAGTTTCTCTCGTTGTTTTTTCGAACTGTTCGTTTCTGAAAAACATTCTGAGCCACCGTCGCTGAAGAATTTGGGCATTTGAATTTTTCATGCAAACGATGTCAGATATTGCCTTCGCTTATTGCAGAGATAGATCCTGACAAAATGTTTCGTTTTTTTGGAAGCATGGCTTCACAAGTGCCGACGATGCACGTGCGAAAATCGAGTAATTTTTCACACTTTTATAGAAAATATTGCATCAGTTCTGCGAAGGTTTTATCTCCCAACGAAAGTTTATCTTGTCGTTTTTCATTCATCGATTTCATACAATACGTCAATATGTTAGTAAATGATTATAATTTTTGTTTTGCTCTCATCTAGCTGCTTTCATATTTAGGAAGAGTTAAATAAATAAAGCAAATCAATAATTAAAATATTGCAATAAATTGTTTTATTTCCAAATACAAACCTTTCAATGAAAATATTATTGATAACTAAAATAAATTGTAATTGTGAGCTATATCTTTATTTTTAATGCACAATTAAAGTATATGAATACACATATGATGTAATTAATATTATATCCATGCAAATATATTATCCTATAAAAACAATTGTATTATCCAGTTTTATAATTGCAATAATATTATATGTAATCTAATCTAAAAGTATTGGAATACTCAGAAACAACAATCTCAAAATTAATTTTTGTTTTGATAACACGTATAAAATTAAATGTGATTAAAATATTTTACAATAAAAAAATTATCATTTTTTAAATTATGAATATGTAAATATTTTTCTCCTTATAAAATTATTTTTAACAATTTATCTTCTAGTCAAAATACAATTAATAAAAATATGAATCGCTCTTCTACTTGTTTTACTACCTAGATCTTAAGAAAAAACTTATCTAACATAATGTTCTATGTCATATAGTGATTCTAAAAAGTGCCAAAGAAATTTCTTTTAATTGCATTCGTGGCTATTTTACCATTGATGTTTTTTCGCAATGATTTATTATCATTATTTAAATGCTTTCTAACCCTGGGGCTGATTTTTGCCACCTGAAGGACACGTCCATCACAACCCTGATATCACAACTGTGACGGTCATCCTCTAGGTTATCTTGGGAGCCAAGCTATCAACGCACAGATTGTAACAATAATAATTAGACGAGGCTAGTGCCAATTTGTATTTAATTTATTGGTCTGGATAACGGCCTGGCTCTTCATAGCTCCATAGAATCTATAAAACCATGACTGAGCCCAACTACCATCGCCGTCAAGTCAAATTTTTATCTTAGGTAAAGTATATGATAAAATTATGATAATGTTCACATATTATTGATAAATCCAAATAAGTATTTATTAAAAAATAAGTAATAATATTTTGATTCAAATTTAAGGATAGCTGTTCAGCGAGAAAACTTTGAGATTTATTATTAAAATATGTATATATTGAAATGTTATGGATTCATATTTAATTTCACACCACTTTACGTAAAATTTCACATTATTTATTTTAGATAGAGATAGATTGAAGATATATTTATTTATTATTCCATAATTCCATTACGGTTGCAGATAAACAGATTTTTCACTATCGATAAAATGAATTTTCTCACTTTTGGAGACTGACATTTGCTATTTTCTTTTTCTGCGCAGTTCATTATGTCATCTATATTCTTGCAGCTCTCAATAAAATCCATTTGTATGTTTGATCCCGGATAATTTGTTTCTTGAAATATTTTCGAAATATTAACTAGATGCTCTTGTATACAAGAATTAAATTGAAACGGTTTTTTGGAAAAACAGTCAGTGCCGCCGTCGCTGAAGAACTTCGCCGTTTGAACTCCATTTTCCAGGCAAACAATGTCAAAAATTGCTTTAACCTTTTGCAAAGATATATCCAAATAAAATGTTTCGTTTTTATCGAAGCAGGGTATCATACGTTGATGTGTGTCGACGATGCACTTGCGATATTCAGGTAATTTTTTACACTTTTCTTGAAAATATATCTTGAATTCGGCGAAAGTTTTATTATACAATGAAAAATCGTCATATTCATTTTGATTAACAAATTCTATACAAAACATCATCATTTTGGTAACCGCATCTAATTTTTCTTTCGCGTCCACCCCTCGACATACATTTAAATACTCTGGATCACTTCTGGCACCCAATGCGATTGTTAAGCAAATCAACAACATAAAAATAACGCGATACATTATGTTTTGTTGCCAAATACGTTCAGCCTGATATAAATATTACTTTAAACTAAAATTAATTTTAATACAAAGCTCATTTATACGACGAAATATTATTTATGTATATCTGAGAATGTTGATAAAGTATTCTCAACTATATAGTAACGTAATAACTTTTATGTAAATCAAATATATTTTGATAATTATTTGTATAAATATGTAATCTAATACAAATGTTTTCGAATTCATATAAAAACTGAAATTAAGATTAATTATCGTGTTGATAACACGTATCATATTGTATGCAATTAAAATATTTTACGATAATATTATGGTAATTACCCATTTTTAATAATGAGTGATATTGCATGTGAAATAAAAAACAATTAGCAATTAATCCTTAGTTTGTAAAAATATGAATAATAAAAATGATAAGTAAATAAAACAACAAACATATCCTTTTTTTACTTGCAATATCTAATCTTAAACAAATATTTAACTCCAATTTTAAACAAATAATTAACTGTTGCAGATACACCAATTTTTCAGTATTAATAAAATAAAATTTCACAATTTTGGCTACTTGTATTCAAATCTTTCTGACTCATTGTGGGTCATCATCTCATCATTTTTTGTCCAGAAGAGAATCCAATTAAATGAATGAACCAGGATAGCATATATTATAAAATAAATCCACGAAGAAGTAAAAATAAGCTCTTTCATACAAGTACACCTATCCCTCGATTTACACGGTAGATAGGTTCCTGAGAAAAACGTGTAAAT
>JAGXCT010036873.1:166035-198060 GCA_022495035.1 Philopotamus ludificatus | reverse complement strand
GTAAAATAATTAAAGAAAAAATGTCCACACGTTGTGGACAGTGGAGCTGCTGGTAAAAAAATAGCTGTCCAATACGTATGGACAGTGGAGTACAAAGGGTTAAAATAAATCCAGAATAAATATGTTTATTGTGATTTTGACGAAAAGCGGACTATATTTGCGGTGACTATCCGTTTTGTGGTTCCGGGGATAATTCTGAATGACACTTTTAAAGAATTTTGGCTTTGATCGTTAAAAAAATGATAACTGAACTAGCCGAAAAAATATTATCGACCAAATAAATTTAAAAAAGATGATATTTGAATTCTATAACACCTGCTTGGTGTTATACACTTTGGATACATCATTCGTGAACCAAGGTATCGTCTTCTATAGTCTACCATGGAGGAAAAAGTAGAAGGTAAATGGTGATTGAGAAGAAAAAAGCTGTCTTGGCTCCGTCACAACAACAACTGGACCGGATTGGGAGCTTTAGAATTGGTTTCAGCTCTGCAAAAATCGACAATTGTATGGAGAGAAAACAAGAACATGTAGATCGCTATGTATGAAAACGGACATGGCACTTAAGTTTAAATTTTACGTTGGATAATTCTTTATGTACCTTGTACTTGGCAAATGTAGATGCAAACTAAACTTTTATGAAAGAAAAGCAAAGCGAAACAACAATTGATTACTAGCAGTTGTTTAATGAGTTTCACTGTCTCCGATGTTTCCAGTTTTATTTTTGATTTCAGTGCCAAGATTATGGTCATCGTTGTTATATTAATAACCAAAAACTATCAAAAAGAATAATTAAATACATATTGCATCTCTTGTTAATTACATAAAGTCTAAGTAGAGAAATCTAGTTTTCCATTGACATGAAAATTATTTATAGTCTCATATTATAAAAACTCATTTTGATATTTTTTGGAACTAATTAAGCGCGTAAATCGTGATATGATCGTATAATATATACATATGTTCTTTAAAATTAATAATTTGTTATTTAAAAAGTTTCTTAACATTGATCTTGATAAAATAGCTATAATAGCAACAGCAATACATGGTTTGAAATAAAAAAAATGCGCTGAAGACTATAAAATAAGTTAATAAAATGAATCCGGTTTTTTCACTTAATGTATACAGTATTTAAAAAGCGTTTATTTAAAAAAAAATAACTATTATTTTTTAAAATCTATGCGTATTTAAATCTGTGTATAATAATCTGTGGTAATATAAAATTTAGTACCCTTTGCTTTTTTATTTAAAAATAAATTAATATTGGGGTGATAACGATTCTTAATTCTGTACGACTTGGAGGCGTCATTCACCATTGACTGTTTTGCTTAATTTTTTTTTCGTTTAAATGCAAAAGTGGAGAGCCAAATCGCATCTGCAGCAGTTCGCCAAGGTTTTGAATAACAAATTCAGCAATAAAGTTGGCCTGGCCGATGTCACTGATAAATCTGCGCGCTGTCGTCTTGCATCACACAAGGATGCTGGCGGATACTTAATGCATCTGTCTCCGGAGTGCGTCCGCCGATACATTTCGCATGCAACGAGGAAGCGAAAAAAACGACGCTGATTGAAGTGTGACCTCGGCCGGCGTCGATGTGTGAGTGTGTATCTGTGACTCGAGAAATGTGGAACACCGTTTTTGGGAATAACATAGTGAAATATAAAATATATCAAAATCGACCGAAGGGTTAAAGCTACACGAAAACGTTCCTCATACTGCACGTTTCACATTACAGTACATCGCAGTGGCATATTTACGACTCATTAAATTTCAAACATAATTAAAATATTCATACTGTACGTAATCTTGAAAAATGTAAATCCCATATAAGGACGAAATTAATTATGAATTTTATCTAAATGGCAAAAAGCGGAAATGAATCGCGATTTTTTTATATTCCGCATGATTTCCATGATTCATGCGGAATGAGGATCACGGCGGACGATGAATATGGATGGGACCCAATATTGACTACGGATAAAAATAAGCATGCATCCGACCTATGAATTATTTATGAATGCATTGAATTTTAGAAGTGCGAAACGAACCTTGACAGCAGTTAGTGACATGGATTATATGAATGGATTATGCGGTCATAATCTTACAATCGGTCAATATTATGACAATTCAAATATAAAAAAAATACTAAACGATCAATCAGGAGGTGTGAACTTAATTGTAAATAAATATATGTACAAATATAATTGTATAAGAATATATCTTAAATAAAACAATTGGGGTCACGGCTTGTAGGTAAGATACAATTAACTTGATAATGTAAGTTAACTGCGATCGAACTAAGTTAGTAGCCGGATAGGTGGTTAACCTTCCGGTGAAATCTTTGAATTCTGGGTGTTCTTTATGTCTCTACCTAGGGGGGGATTTTAATCTGAGAGACTCGTTGCCCCCTCATCTTAAGTATCTTTATCGGCACTTTCGATTTTTTCTATTATGCTATGTCTATCATGAAATATTTTTTAAAAAATATATATATACATTAAATTAATATGTATCAGTCAAATTATTTAAAAATAATATTTATATATGTATTTAATGTCAAAGTAAGATTGTTTTTGAAGGACTGAAGCCTAAACTTTGGATTAAATGCAGAGTATTCTTATCCAAGGACGCAATGATCTAGCACAACAATGCACGTCCGCATACCTATGCCCACACTATCGACATAATTTTGTAATGATATATTAAAGCACCCCCCTCCTTACCACATCCATTCATTTGATCAAAACTACCACACCGGTGTGAAAATTTATCTTTGACGTAGAAATACATGTATTGTCTTAAGCGTTGGAAAGAACAAAGATATTTTTAATACGTCTTTATAACATATTCAAATCATAAATACTAGCAACGGTCTCTAGTATAGATTAAATCAATTAGATTAAACGAAAGTATTGATAAGCATTTTAAAAAATAATGCTGAAGAATTCTAAGCTCGGTTAGAGCCGGAAAAGAGAAAAGCAATTTCAGCAATTAGTAACTTAAACATCATCTCAACAAGCTGGCATCTATTTTATTGGACAAACAACCAGATAGACCGGTATCAAAATTAAGACAATGGGTCAATAAAAATACTGTTTTCGAAAATCGGGCGTCGCCGACGGGATCGACGACGCATCGTCGTCCGGCGTCGTAGCGAGCGTCTAAATATAGCCGCAGATAACAGTGAACATATTATTATGTGGGAATGGAGATGGTGTGGCGAAGACAATCATTTCATTTTCCTCCCATTATGCGAACAGGGGGGCGTTGAATTCATTATGCGACAATGAGAGTGAGTGACGTGTTTTATAACGAAGCCCATACACCTGGAGTATGCATGAGACACATATGTTAATGCGAGTCAAGCAATTTGCAGCAAGCAACCAAACACACACATGCAGCAGGGCTTGAGATGCAACAAGTAATTAGCTTTCGCAACCGACACCCATGTCAATTCTTCTCCGAGGTGTAATCTCACACCGGTACGATTTTTCATTAAATGCGATATTATTTCATAAACATTTTGAACTAACGATTAATTGAATTAATATAATAAGAATATTTAAAATGATTGATTTCATATTCGGTTGATGATATCCAATCAAGACATCATCATCACGATCTTCTTTAAAAAATATTCACACAATGACATTTTGTAATGTCATGCTTTATTACCCGTCACATCAATTATATAAAATAGACAAACAGAAGATGAGTATATATTTACTTAAATAATATTTATGGACACCAGTAAATCATCTCAATAATAGCGATCGTTTAATTTTTATATTTCTTTGCGGATTAAAAATGATGATGCGCCTCGCGTACGTTATGGGCTTTGAAATTATGACGGGAAATTGTATTGTTATTCAGCGTGCGCTATTAAAAATAATAAATTGCTTAGGATGAATATGTATATTTTGCTTAGAAATTGTAAAATAGTTTAATGTTCCAGATAACATAACACATATGTACATTTGGGCAAGAAACAATTAAATTTTTAATGGACTAATTTGAGGTAGTGTGATTGCGCGCTTCAATAATAATTGGCACCCGGCGACCGTTTCACAGCAAATGCGCGGAATTATTATGGAAGAAGAATTGATGAAACATTACACGGAGTTTAGTGTCGTAAGAGTCATCACCGGCAGCCAACAATGGGACGCCACGAGGAGTATGGCAGCCATGGGAACCCCGAGATTATGAAACAGAAGACACCCGACGTAATTAAAGACGTTTAAAACACAATCTGGGCACTCGTGTAACCCAAAAAAGTGGACAACATTCCGACACAGTTTTGCACACTGACTTCACGGGCAGACATAATGATTCAAAACGGATGGCATTAAATAGTTAATATATATTTTTTCAGAACAATACATTGATTTTTTAAATACTTGGTTTATATTAATTTAAAAATATAAATTCAATGATTTTTCCATAATGTACGGTTTTAAAGTTAAAAAATTAAATATTAGAAAAAATATTTAATTGTGTTGTTAATAAATATAATTTATTTACATACGTAAAAAAATTAGTCGGTAAATCGACTTACGTGAATAATGGGTTCCGAAGTTTTTCGCATAAATCGAGGAAAACACAAAATTTAGCATTTTTGGCAAAAAATATATGTTTTAGTTTCAAAGGATAGGTGAAAGTAAAATAGATATACTATATTATTTATTGCATGCAATATTGCAATATTATTATTTACTGCTTTTGTAACTTTCACGTTTTTGAAAAATCGCGTAAGTCGAGGATTGACTCTTTATTATAAGGCGATATTAAGGCCGAATGGATACTACACAATTTACGTATTTTTTTTTAATATTGCAACATTCTGTACGTAGAGTGTGCACCGACATTTTGCGAAAATCTACATCCATTGTTTTACTCTATCCCACATATAAATCGATGGTACCAATTTAATAGGGCAATAAATCATCATATCCAACAACGCGAAATGCATTGACCAACATCTGTTCGTACTTATGCAACACAAGAAACCATCAGCTGTCATATTTCGATAAGTGCTCTAATTAGCCACGTGCGTGAAATGCTTAGAACTAATTATGTGGTATTTAATTAAACGAACTTGCGTAAGAATTTATGTAATTTCTTTGTATCCACCCTAAGACACAGATCGTTTTTTTTTTTAAAAAAACGTGATCTTCAATAGAGCATCATGCAATTTTCTCAGCAATCAAGGCAAACCAGGAGGATGATGCCGATCGAGATGGCAGAACCGCCTTGGCATACTAGGGCAAGTTTACAAAGGTCTCAATCACCCATGCTAATTGAATCGGTTTCCTAGTTGCGATACAAAATCGAATGAGTCGATTGAGTCGTTTTGGTTTGACTTAATTGACCCAACCGGCGATATTCTCGTGAATGAATAAACCAGAGTCAAGCTAGGTGCTAACCTCACATTACAGAATCCGAGCAATATACACACGCGGAGAGTCTGAGAGAGACGGCGGGCATTAATAATTCATAAGTGAGATGTAGGCTTTGGGTACCAGACCTCACCGAGGAGGTCGTCATGACACATTACTTCTTATTGCATCAAGTGATCCATGCATTGCCACAATGCTGGCCTGCGGACCATTGTCTGTCATTTTTTTGTCACAAAGGCCACGACACTCTCGATATCAATTGCTTCGTGATGCAGCCGATATGACTACTCATAATTCTTCGAGAAGGCATGGGGAGCCTGGGGGTAAATATGAAATGGGAACAAATTCTATTTGTGGATATAACATATGTAAATATTATTAATAATAAAAATAAAAAATGACGCGGTCCAATATTGATTTGATGATTACATATAAATATTTATCACAAATATTCAAATAAAAAGTGTTTAAAACGATTGTATTCCATTCTTTCGTCATTAAATGAATATGTTTTTAACAATAAAGTGTCGTTTAATCATTTAATGGCCGCGAATTAATCACGATCAGCTATCACAAAATTTTACACCGACGCATTTCATTTATCGATTTCGTATAAAATTGCTACACCTCGACGTCCGTTTAAATTTTATCAGATGGTCGTGAGTGAATTTTACTCACCGTGTCATATAAAATGTCAATATGGCACTCAGGCCATCAATTATTTCACTTCTGCATTGTGTCCAATCACAATGAGCTACTTCAATTCTTACGCGTCTCGCGATCGTCGTATTTTATCGATATTGAAAGTGATCAGCGCGATAAGAGAGATCTCAATGTGTCATGTTGATATTGAAATTTAAAATTGCATTCCGAAAGCGGATAAAAATGTAATGCTCACTTTCATTGTGGTATCGTGAATAAATTAAAGCGTCGATTAATAAATCGCACATAATACGCTCAAACTGGTTGTTTACGACTGTCTCGAATTATAATTGAACTGTTTGCCGATAACAGCGCCGCTTATTAATTCGATCTCTGTTTACGTCGCGGCCGTTTGCAATGCAAAAAATGGTATTATGCAAACCGGAATGCGATCGAATCGAATCCATAACACATAATTGCCGTTGTGTCTCTAATGGTATCGAGCACCGCTGAAAAAGTATCGATGCCCGAGCGAGCTTCGCCTCTCCTCGGCCGCTATCGGGGCGGCCCACGCTTTTTGCGCACATCCAATGTATCATACGCGATATACTCGCGAATAAATTACTGTCAAACGTGTCGATGTCGAGTTTGCAAGACAAAAAAATGTATATATGACAAATGCCGATCGCACCCGCGATAAAAGTAAAAGTTGTCGTTTTTGAGACGCTCTATATGCGCCGCCCCCATCTAAGGCGAGCGTCGAAAAAGAGTGTCCGACGACGCAGATACGTATCACCGGAGAAGGGAATAGAAATACTTGTATCACGATGATTGGCAACTAATGTAAAAAAATATTTAGATCATTTTCATTATATCGATAACCCGAACAATTTAAAAAAATGTCTATAAAAAAACATTGCATTGAAGCTTTTATTAGAGCTTATTTTTTAGTTAGTTTAGTTATGAAGCGTTTGAAATTAGTGATGTATAAATTTAATTATTATTTCACGTCCTTTGTCTCCAAAGATTTTCTCCAAAGATTTTCTCTTTAGAGTACCATTGGTATTAGTTTAATAGTGCATTGGTTTCTCGCCAAGCTACCAAGATTAGTACTGAGAAGTTGTACTGCTTGCGCTTCTAGTTTATTTATAACAATTTGGTTTGTCGTGAGGTGGATTTTGTCATTTCCAACTTCACCCTTCTATCTACTAGCCTTGCTTAGGATTTCTCGGATTATTATTAAATATTTTATTACATTTTTTTTCATTTTAAAGAGTTATAAAATCCAGAATAAATTATAAAAAAATACACTCACATGTGACAACAAAATTAAGTTATAAAAATATTTTACTTTCATTATAAATCCTTATTGAAAATAATAAATTCATTTAGCTAAGCTAGCTATTGTAATCATTTAACGTCTGGATTTAAACAAAAAGAATGATAATTTCTGCTTCAACGGCTTCTATTGCAAATTGCAAAGGATGTTACAAAATGTTACCTAATGAAAAAAGAATAAATTTATTTTTTAAATCCATCCTCAGATAATATTTTTTTTAATATGCATGTCTTTAAAATTTTCCACTTCGTGGGCCAGACGTATTGGCCCAAATGATCTTTTATTAAAAGTGGAACCAGTTTTTTTATTTAATAAAAAAAAAGTCTTTTTTTAATTGGATATCAGATCAAACCCTATAAATGCTTCTTAATCATTTTCCCAACGAATACCTCAAATAATAAAAATAGTAAGAGTAACTCACAAATTCGACTATAAGTGACTGGAAAGGGTTAAAAAAATACCATTAACAAACATTAATTAAATAAAATATTGTCGTACTTGCCAACACTAAAATTGTTCATTAATGAATGTCTTTCTATCAGCACTACTCAAATCTTTACATTTATTAAATGGACAATGATAATATAAATATATTAAACGAAAAGGTTTATTATTTTAAATAATTTTTGTTATATCTTTTGTTAATCTGTGTTATGATGATGAAATGATGATACATAAATATATATTTGTATTGTTTCATGTTTATTAAAACTTAGCAAAAAGAGGATTGAACATATAATAACAAGAATAAAAATGTGTACTTACCCCTTGCTTATTAAAATTTAACATAATGTTCCGATATTCTAGGTTTCATAAAATATAATAACCAAAATTTTCTTCTTCTTCAAAATATCTTAACTGAGAAAAATGAAAAATATTTCCCATCTCTTTCTTAAAGATATCTCCATCTATATGAAACCTTTATTATACATTTGTGCTAGCGCTTTTCCGAGCTTTAAAGCAATTCTGAAATAGATTTTTTAATGCATAAGATTCTACCGTTATCTGCTCGATGTTGGGAAGACGTTTATAGACGTTTATAGGGAAAAAAATTAAGGGCGTTTGTTTGGCGATGCGAACTCCGCATATTTTTATTACACCTTGTAGTTTTTTTTTAAAATATATTAAATTAGTGATTATATTTTCCATAAAAACGTGTTAAGCTGCTATTGCATCTTAGCAAGAAATTGGGATGAGAGGATACGACTCAATTCGGGTTGACATGTGATGCGAGAGCACAGCTATGTCCGGCAGTGCCCGCTGTCCGGCGGCTGGTGACCACTGGCCACTTTTACCATCGGCCCCGCCCTGCCCCGAGACAGGTTGTCACTAACTGGACCACTTTCCATGTCATAAATATATAGAAACACATATATAACGGCACTGTATTATATATCGTTCGCATTTGAAACTCAACACTGTCTTGCCGCACAAATAACCGGTGATTCACAGTTATCACTTTCTGGACTTGCGGTCAGCGCGACGTGCGCTTTTCCATCGAACGTTGGAGGCGCAAAGGAAAACGATACATCTACCTTGTCTTCTGACAACATTTATGCCCGAAGCTGCTCAACGAACCAATATTGAATATAAACATATTATTAAGAACATCCCGACAAAGGAAATATATTTCACTATCCCTACAAATATATTTTATAGAAATACGCAATAAAAAAATATATGTATATAACATAAAACATTTCATTAGATAAAGAAATAAGTGGTAAAAGAATAAAGCAATACTCTTTAGCAAATATGCAATAAAATATCATGTTATTAAACCTTTAGAACCAATAACTCTTAATCATAATTAAATGTCAAAACATTGGAATTTGGTCAATTTTCTACATTCCATGTATAATAAAATATTAATAGAAAGGATAGATTTAATTGGCAAATTCGCAAGTATTTATTGAAAGGTTCACATATTAGAATAAATAACAATAACCATACGAATATAGTTACCTTTTTATCTATGATTAATCAAGTATAATAATATATTATTTATAAACGTATATTATGAGCTTTATTCATGTTTAATACTTCTATATAATATCAGTCACAATATTCATTTTACGCGATTTGCCGGTCATTATACACTTTCCATCAATTTATTTTGGAGTCGCAACATTGTACGTTTCGATTTCAAAATTAAACAGAAAATGGAAAAATTCAATAGGTAGTACAAGTATTAGAATATCATTTTTAATTATAAAATTGTATAGTATGGGATAGGCAAACAAAATATTATTTAAAGTTTGATTACTTTTCTAAAATTTGTGCCGCATATAAAAATCATCCCTTTTACATAGATTTTTGATTACTTTTGAGTGTATTATATGGAAAAAAGAGAATTATTATTAAATGTAAAAATAACAAAAATGATTGTAGATTAGTGTTCGACTGAAGCTCTTGGAATACTTATTTAATCGTGCGTTTTTTGTGGTATTGTTAAAAAGATCTATACAATTTATAAGTACATAGCTAAAATATTAATTTTCTTGGAATGAAAAAAAAGTTTAACAAAACCTTTTCTGTGTCCAATTGTTGTTCTCATAACAGTTTGCTATATAGATAAATTACTTTCTTTTCAATTCACTGTTACGCAAAGCCTCCACAAGATATATTTACTTATTATCATATAATTATATCTTAAATACGATCGTCCGTTAATATTTTATTAATAATAAAGTGCAACGATTTAATATTACAATATTTCAAGTAATGGCATTAATATTTTCATGTTCGATTTGTACATCATTTATCAATAAAATTAGAGATTTATATTTTTTATTCGACTCTCTTCGGAACAAACGAAACATCAATCACAATTTGGCGTAGTGTAAAATTTTTGGATAGTAGAATCGTGACAAGAAAAGTCCAGAAGGCCTCTCGATAATAATAATTTTGTTGATCGCCATTAACAATATAAAAATGTGTATTATTGATTTGTTACTTCCGATACGCAGTGACGTGCAATCATCAATCATCCGGCGCGATACGATCAATCATCCTTCGTTTTATTACAAATTAAAAAATCATCATTCTATATACGTGACCATAATTCAGATACGAGTGCTAAATAACGTTTTGTCTGGAAATATTCCGGATCGTTAAGATTCGGAAGCCTTATCGGCGGCGAGTTGCGAGATTGTAAATTTTTACACGGTAGCCATCACACGTCAGTGATATATACGTGTGTTTATAAATAAATGAGCATCATGATGGATACGTATTTAATATGAAATAAAATAATAAATCTTTGGAGGATGTTGCGCAAGGTGAATTAAGTGGTATTCATTTATCCCGGTGCACACATGAGATACATATTAAAAACGGATATTACATGAGTATGATGCAAGTATACGCACAGCATCGTCTATACGTCTTATGGCTACCGACACTTTGTTTACTTTTTTGATATATATTTTTATCAACTCCGGTTTGTTTCAATATTCAATGAAATCGATTCATCAATCGTTCGTTCGATCGTTAAGCGTAAATCCGGGATGTACGGATAAACGATCAGTTTTCACTTTCTATCAAAATTTTGAAGTAATTATCCATTACGATTCAATTCAATGTAGAGCGTAAAAATTAATTTATTGGTCGGGTTTGTTTTACGTGCGTTGAAATCTTTACTACGCGCTTTTGTTTGTACGTGAAAATCTTCGCCTTATAAATAGAAATAAATTGTGCTATATTGTTAGAGGTAACGAATTTTAGGATCGCTAAAAAATGTTTATATTATTAAAATAAATGTATTCTTTACCTCGTTATCGGGAGCGCAATGGATTATGTGATCCCTCGTCGATTGTAAACATTCACTGTTGAGTTTTATATTTCCATACATGCATACACACTATTGTATAATTTTTCACAACAAAAAAATTATATGTAGAGTAAAAATGAAAAGTTTTCACACACTCGAATGCATCATTGTCTCGATATCAAAATGTGTCGCAAGCGTAAAATCGAGAGTTATCGTCGAGCCGACGAAACACTGGCAGGATCGTCCGTCACACACGATACCGTTAGCACCACTGCACCGTTCGCGCGCGCGCCGCTGTGCGCATCCGCCGGAAGCGAAACCTGAAGGCGTCCGGAAAACTGTACCGGGGCGGCCGGCACTGGTGTCTACTAGCGGCCATGCCGCGGCGGGAGAGCCCCGTTGGAAGGCGCGTCCAGCGAGTCGGGCGAGTGTATGCCGAGTGAGGCCTCCACACCTACTGGACCAATTTGAGCGCGAGCCCAGCCTCCGGCGCGCGCGGACTCCCGGAAGAGTGAGCGGCGCGCGCGCTTAACTGGAGCGGCGGCGGCGCGCGTCTCGCTCGCTCGCCTCAATGAAACCGACACCGGCCACACCGCGGCCCGCGGTCCTCCTCGCCGGACGTCGTCCAGTCAGCTTCAATCTAACCCAAAAGAGTGTCTGATCATAAATGAACGGTTCATGCGAAAATTTCATATGGAAATATATTTTAAATCCTCTCCATCAGGCCTGGGCAAACTTTTTAACTGAAGGTCCATCCAATGAATTTCAAAAAGTCGGCAGGCCGCAATTAACTATTTTTTTTAGATTTTTTTTTATAATGACAGAAATATACCATTAAAATTAATATTTTATTGAAACTTATAATAATTTAATGAAACGAATAAAACTGTTTTGTTTTATCATCTTGCTTAAAACAAGAATGTTTAACTGAAAAATCATAATTTAATATATGAAAAATATTCACATAGCAGGAAATTTAATCTTTGGCATAAACCTGACAATCTCGTTTCAAAGAAAGAAATAAAATTTTAAAAATTTGATAATGTCCATGAAAAATTCATGCAAAAAAGTCCATACAAAGCGTCTAGTTAAAATATTTATAAAAATTATGAAAATTTTCGATATTTTTTATTAGGTTTGTCAGATTTTGCCAATAGCTCAGGGGCTATCTTCAACAGTTTATACATCCCTGATTTATATTAAAATATGTATATTTTGCAATGCTTTGGATATATATTTAATTCAGTTTTTCTTTATGAAAAAAAGGAAAAACAAAAATCAACTTTTTAATTTGTGTTAGTTTTTTTCTCTTTTTCATTATGGTATATGTGTAAAGTTTATCCCGATGTTTTTAAAAAAAAAATCAGAGTCCTGCGAGGGCCCCGATGCCTTACATCGTTATGACTTAACTTAGTTACGCGCACTTTATGTACTGTCTTTTTGTATTGAAAATGGTTTGCATACTATTGACAAACTTGTGAATTAAGTATCAATTTTACGAAAATCACCGATTGATTAATTCACCATCTTTAAAAAAAAGATTGTAACTAAATCAGCTTTTCCCTTAAAGTTTATTAATTTTCGTCGAGATTTGAAAAATATACGTTTATTATTAGTAAAAATGACAACTTCCACAATCAAAATTAAAAAACAAGAAAATTAATTCAAAACTTGTATGAAATATCCACGGCAAAAAAATAAAAATCAACAACTTTTAACAAGAGATTGCATATCTTATTAATGATTTTAAAATAATCAATATTATAATTCAAAATATTTTATAATTAAAATTATCATTATATCTGAAAATACATAAAAAGCAATAGCATGTTAAAATACAAGGTTAAATAAAAAATAATCGGAATTTTTGAATTTCGCGAGTGCAATTGTCACATTTTTGTAGTGTTGTTACACTTGATGTTGTTATCCTTGACGTATCTTAACATTGATTGCCATGTTGGATGTTTACTTTATTATTGGCGTCGAAACGGTATCGCGTGTTTAGTACGTTCAGCATTTTTTATACAATTAGAAAAAAACACCATATTAATGTCTCAGCCCCTCGCGACTTATTAACGAAGAGACATATAAAAGAACAGCGTTTTTCAACATTAAAGATATAAAAACAGAGGTGCTGAAAGAGCTTCATACCGAAAATTGGACAACAAAATTGCTTCAAAGATAGAAAAATCATTTAGACAAGTATATGATATATCTATATTAAATAACTATATTGATTTGCAATAACACAATTCCTTGGGTATTAAATGGGGCAAAAAGTCATAATTTTATGATTGGTAAAATAGTAAACAAGATAGTGAAATTTATCATATAACAGCTCTTTTAATTCACGAGAGCTTGCAATATGCTAAGAGTATGAAACCGTATTTTCTCACTTATGGTCCCAATCTAGAAGGAGCTTTAAAATTTTAATAAAACCTGTAAAGTTGTAATGTCGGATATCGAGAAAGATATTAACAACTTGTGAAACAATAAACATAGAAGTGGATAATAGATTTGCTAATAATAAGAAATTCAACAATACAGGACAATAATAACAAAAAAATGGGTATTAGATCTTACACATAGATGTGTCGTCAGTATCTTTTTCTTAATTAAAATACATATGTATGAGTTATTTTTACATTTTGTATAATTTATATTTTGGATATTTAATTTGTTATGCGATTTTTTATACCACAATGTTTCTTTTTAAAATAAGACAATTTTTCAAATATAGGGAACCAATCTTCAATTTTGTTAAATTCTATTATTTTTTATTCGGTTTTTTCACGGTTTTTAATGGTACTGTGTAGTTGTATGCATATGTTTTTATCAAGCCACGTTGCTACTTCATCCCTATTATACATATTATTTAGTACTTGAATCATAAATGTAATCCGCGCCCTTAAAATTATAAGCTGGAAATTATTACTTAATACTAAATGTTAATTTTTTTATGAAGTCATAATACATTATTTTTGATAAATACCAATGAAAATCAATTATTACATACAGTTTAATTTCCAAATCAATCACAAGTACATGAAGCAATGTATACCAAACGGGGAATAACATATATTTGCTAAATTTTATTTAAATCAATATTATATAATACACCTTGTCTTATAATACCGTTATCGAGAAAAATGTAGAAAAGTGTAGCCGTAAAAGGTTGAATAATAAAAAAACTGAATATGAAAAAATAGTAATAAAAAAATATATAGTATAATTTCCACAGGCTCTGATTTAGATTGGATAAATATATTTTTAATATGAAAATTATGAAAGTACTTAAATAATATAATAAAGACTTGGTGTTAATAGTTAACTAAATTACATACATTTGAAAATAATTAAAAATAGCTTTATTACAATAATAATTTTATAAAAGATTAGAAACAAAATATAGTTATACATAAATGTAACTCCACCATATTCATTAACTTTTTCCACTTTTTGGGCCAGACGTTGGCATTAGCCTAGAAGATTTTTTAACAAAAAAATTAAATCACGTTTTTTTTACTGTTTATAAAAAAAGTCTTATTGGATATGATATCAGTTCAAGCCCAATAGATGTTTTTTATTCATTTTACCAATGAAAAGATTTTTTTATGTATTCCTAAAATACAATTAAATAGAGTAGAACGTAGATTCGACCAAAAATATATATACTCAAAAAATATGTAATGATTTTTATACGAACCACCTGATTGTAAATTACATATGTTAGTTATACAATATAAAAAATATTAAATAATAATTGACTATTCATACGGGGTATTATACTCCAAAATATAAGTAAAACGAGTAACATCAACGGTCGGTCAATATCGAAACCTTAATGTCAACCTATTCGGATCGCACACATGTTGGAGCGTTTTAAGGTCGACATCAATGAACTCAAAGGTCAGTCTGATGAGCGTTCTTGACTTTTATCACGAGTAAGGACCTCAGACATTTACGTCCCTGGTGTAATTACGATGGCAGTACCGTATCTACATTCTGGAATAATTCAAATCAATCTAGAAAATATATTTGAACTAACTAATATAAATATACTCTACATAGGTTATGCTACTTTCATTAATATATTTTTTTAATCCTACACCAGACATAAATACATAAAACCATCTCGTATTAAGATGTAAGTACTTAAATCTCTGAATCAAGCTATTACATCACAATTTTTAAAGGCGAATAAAACCGTTGAAGCGTATAAATAAAATATAATAAACTGAAACAAAAGGTTAGTTGTATACCTGGGATGATGTACGGGTCAACATTGATTAAAAAGCGATACTGAATCCGACCACATACCTACCACATAGATTCCGTATAATTGATGAGTGCGATCCGGTCAACAGTATTGTTGGGTACGTACCAGGACCAGACGGCAAATGCCACCGAGAACCATATACGTACATGTGAGGACACTCTGCTCTTGACATTAATCACGATCGACATGTCAAATGTGAGACCGACTCGTCTGCGCTGCTCCATATGTCAATACCAATTATAATTATTTTTTATGCTCGAGAAATAACAAGGATGTGACATATTTATATAATATTTTTATATAACATAATTTCATGTCATTCATTTTTAAATTCGGTGAATTTTAACCACAAATTAGGCGCAAAGACTAGTTTTTTAATTAAGTGTTTTCCTATTCATACTATAATATTTTCCGCATTTGTATCAATAGTAAAAAAATTGTATGTAAAATGCATGTTTTTTTAAAATGTATTGTACAAAATAAATGAAATATTGAGATACAGAAATATTCACTAACAAATAAAGAATAAATCTGCTACAATAAAATAAATATTAGTAATTGCTCTAGACATGATAAACTTCTAAAAAAATATGGAAATGATGAAAACTAAATTGAAAATTTATTGAACCTAATAATCACTTACCATAAGATAACAATAATATGCTCATCTTTATTACATTCATATTATTAAAAATATATTTAACATATTTTTTATTCAATTTGGGTAAATAATATATTAAATGTCTATACAGTTTATACATGTACATAAAACACAGGGGCGGCTCGCCCATATACACTGAGGAGCAGTAGCACCCCCAGGCAATTTGGGAAAAAATATAATTTTATATATTAATATAAAGGGGCTATTGATAATGTATTATGCATACTAAAATATAAATATAATTTATATTTATTAATCTGGTCGGTGTTTATGGGGACAGGGTTACGGGAAGAGCGCTGCCTGTTTGTCAGCGTTAGCGGCGACTGTATTGGATGGATGCGGGCCGGTAGTGGAGTGCGGAGAGGAGGGTCTCGCCGCTAAGCGCCGTTTCGCGCTGCGAATCGCTGCAGTCATACATAATCACAGCTTCTTTGAGCCACACGCTGATTGTCACTTTGTTAATATTTTTAAATGTTTTTATCTCAACTTATTATTTATATTTTTAAAAATATGAGCGAAATATACTTTTTTAATTTTGAATATTCCACAGCAATATTCCACCCTTAAATATTTTACCTACGAGCGAACTGAGAAAATTAAATATGTGTATTACATTAAAATTGAAAAATATTTACTCTTAGATTTAATATAGGCATTATAAATCGCTTTTACCGCTAAAATTAGATAGACTTGCCAAAAAATCCTTAAAAATTCTCTAATAGTATATTATAAAATTGTTTTTAGCAATCTAGAAAAATATTAACCTTTTCCATTCTGGATATTTTTGGTTGGATTTGCGTTCTACTCTCGAATATATAAAAAAAGATTTTCATTAGTAAAATGAATAAGAAATACATATAGGTAGGTTTGATCTAATTTCTCATTACATTTTTTTAAAATAAATGAAAACATCATTAAATTTTTTTCAAAATAATCTTTTGTGCCAATACGTCTGGTATGTCTTTCAGCTTCCAAATTATAATCGAAATATAATATTAAAAAAACAAAGTATATGTCCCAATAAAACAAAAAAAATACCAATATATGCCGTCTAAATAAATTATGTTTTCATTTAAATTAAATTTAATATATTTTTGGATAAATAGTGTAATAATATTTTTGATACATGCTAATTATATTTATAAGGATAACTTTTAATTATTTTTTTTTAGATATTTAGACATGATTCAGAGCTAAATCTTACAAGGTCTCATTTCATCCATTATCCTTCCGTCATGTAAACAGATTGCGGTACATAAAAAAAAACATAAACAGAATTATATCAGCCGATTGAACAATCGACGAAAGTGATGACGATAAGAATCAACAACACGGGCGTTGATTGTATCGACGATTGCATTGCGTTCGGTCGGAGCGGCGATCCAAGGCCGAGCGGCTAATTCGCCCAGAAGCGAAAAGCAGACCGCAACTGCTGCGTACATCGACAACGAGGAAAAGGAACGGAAAGTCGACGTCGCCCGTTTAATTTTTTTGCACAATCGGTTCCCGAAGTCGGGTTGGCGTCACGACGCCCGCCCAGACGTCGTTAGGCAGAGACGTCGCGGGCTAGGAGATCCCACTCTCGGCCGAAGTAGACGCGCCTACCGCACATTCCTCTTCTATTGCGCGACCAATCGTGTCGGGCAGCGGAGTCGCGGTGGTGGCAGCGCGCTGCAGAAGCAGAAGGCGGCAAGCGCCCGCCGGCTAATGTCATGCGGGGCCGCTCATTAGTGCGAGCTGCGTTTTTTACCGCGGCGCTTAAGCCGTTCAGTCATCTGGCGTCCGCCGCTTAGAAAGTTTGAAGATGGGCCTAGACCACCAATGGGATCGATACGTGCTTGCGTGTGCCACCTACTTTCCGCCGCTGATTTTCCAAAAAAAAACTCACCACGATGACCGTGGTATTTGATGAAGATGACCACGGTATCAGGTCACGTTTGGCACATGAAATGTTAAATTACGCCCAAACACGTATATAAAAGGCCACGGATAACTGGGAGGAGCCAAAAGAGATATAATAAAATTTTCTTCGGACAATTATTTGGACGAAATGCCATCGATGTAATGGAATGATTAAGTTGTCAAAACACTTTTACCCAAAGGAACAATTTTAACCATTGTAATTATTTCATTACGTATTATTTTAAAATCGTTATTACTACATCATTAAATTATTCCGATTTTTATGAACATACTAGTAAATCCTTTGCACTCTGACTATATTCAGCCAAATCTATAAGCTACTCTTTTATATCTCTCAATCTTTTGGGCCAATACCAGCTACTCTGCCACATAGCCACTCTGGTACATAGAGTGGAAGAGGTTTTAGTTTAAATCGTTTCGCTATTTACCAAATCGTTGATTACTTGAAATTGATTTTTTTTTAAATCTGCTACCACAATGGTGTATATCATGGCTGATGTGATCTTTTCTTCTTTGACCCCAAGTTTTTCTCGAATGACTCTTTTAATATAAATTCTACATGTCACAAACGTTTGTATTTATCTAAAATTTCTAAAGAATAAATACTATAAAAATATTAACCTTAATTGTCCACAATTGAAAAAAAAAATAATATTAGCTTCTGTTGCCACGGGCGCGATGTTTTTTATCGCTCGCATCCAGTACAATGTGCCAAATGCGAGTAAAACGCAATAGTGACACGTGCCAAATAGTCTGTGGCGGGACATCGCCGAGTGTGCGTGTCATTTACGCGTCATACTGATTAGTAGATGAATAACTATTTTTATTTTTAGAACAATCCATTTTATAAAAAAAATTAAAATATTGATGAGGAATTCATCAATATCTTGACTTGAAATGCTTGAGGTCAATTTTCAATATAAATAGATTATCTTTGGATCGGTTAACCATTAGCCTTTTAGATGGCTGACTGTCCAGAATTCTTAACACTTGCCCGGCCCACCGAAGTCGGGGCATTCTGACGACTGCTCCAGATATCTATCTCAGAATTTTCTTCTCCAGAATATTCAATTATCGCTCATCTTGCTTAATCAGAGCCCAAGATTCAGACCCGTATGTTAGGACGGGCCTGATGAGCGTCACGTAGGGCTAGACTTTTTCCTTACTTGAGTGGGATCTCGACCATAGACGGTTTACAAACATCGTTCTACTTCGGTCTTCCAAAATGGTAAACAATAAATTTTTAAAATGTATACACAGTCGAATATTTTAATTATACGCGATGATAATTTGGTTTAACGTTTATGATCCTCGTTGAGATTTCAGAAGTAATTGATGTTATGTCGCATGGAGTTATCGTGAAATGTTTTTATGTGTTCATCCAAGTATTAACCGTGTCAATCGGCGATTAACTGCGTTATCTTATAATTCGAACCGGTTTTTAATACATGGTGCGACGCTGCCGGCGTATGGTTAAATATAAAAGGATATTAGTATGAGGATTTATTGACATTTAATTTTGCATAGTTATATCAATAATCGTCATGAATATTGATGCTTTGGATATTTGACGGGCGGTGCATGTTAATGCGATTGCAGAGTGCCCACGCGCGCGCCAAAGTGTAGAAGTTACTTTCGACGTTACGTTGCATAAGCAGCGCCGCGGAGATGTTTGGAGAAAGAGAACAGGCCAGCTGCCGATGGCCAATTTGAATAAGCGTTTGTTTACATATTGAACTATTGGAAGTCATGAAATAGTCGCCTGTAATTATATAGTTGGCGGGCACGACGTGCACGTGCCGGATGTCGAGTGCGCCGCGTGCCGCCCACGGCACGACATTTGTGGCCGGCCAGATATGTCGCATTGTGCGAACTGAAGACTTTTTGTGGAAAAACGACACATCGCGACATGGGAGGAAGGGTCGCATCCTACGACGCTTACGGACCGACCACAAACAACAAAGACGAAAACGTCTTGAGATATAAGCTCATTTTATAAACATTAAAGATCGCACTTTTTTATAGCTATATTTTTCTGTAAAAATACCGGGAAAGTTTCATAAACTTTAATATGCCAATTTAATTTTATACGGTCAAAACCATTTTTAATTCGATAATGATTTACAAAACTTTGTCAAAATTATGTTGTATGTAATGACAATTTGGAAAAAAAATCTAAATCCAGCCAGCATTCGACTTACGCGATTTTTAACAACGTGAAAGTTACAAAAGCATTGAATAATTATATTGCATGCTACACTTTAATTTATGAACAAAAGAAAAGGGCTAAAAGAGATTTAACACAGGACTGGACATCCGCCTTGTGGTAATGAAAATAATATTTTTCCTCCGAATACAATCTCTATTTTTCGACCGATGGATCAAGGCGTAATACATACTTTTAAAAAATATTACCTACGAAATACATTTAGAGCTGTTGAAGGACAGAACGGAATATCGTTAACCTAATTTGGGAAAGAATACAACTTTTATTGAGCTGTTTAAAATATTGATGATGACTGGAGTGAAGTTGCAATATCTACCATGAGTAACGTATGGAATAAGCTTATCCCTCGATTGGTTGAGGAGGGTAGAACACCAACTGATAAAGTTGACGCAGTTATTTAGGATCTTATTGAAATGACTAAAGAACTAAATTTAAATTTAGATGACGAGGATTTCGTTAGTTTGATTAACAGTCATTCAGCGGAAATGAGCAACGATGGATTAGTTGGTCTCGAAGCTCAAGATCCTGATTCTAAACGAGCTACGAAAGTTAAAAAAGCAATGAATAATGATATTGCATGCTATACTTCAATTTATGAAGAAAATAAAAGGGATAATTAACACTGGAGCCCGATACTTGAATTAGTTCGTCCACAAATTTATGTGTTATGTGCAATATGTCCAATAAATAATGTTTTCATGATTGTATGTATATTTATATTTATATATATATTTATATTTATATGTATAAAGCTTAGAGGTAATTACAATCAAATTATGATTGTTAAAGTTAATTGCTAATAAGCGCAGATAGTTGTTCAGATGGGTGACCGTTCTGAATACTTCTGAGTGACGCTGGTCAACAGAGGGGTGGGATGAAGGCTGACGACCTTCATTTCACAAAAAAAATAATTGTCAAAAATATAAGCTGGAAAGCGAGCAGCAGCGCTCTTCAGTATAAAAAACCACTGCGGGGCAGAAGGGAACGGGAAACCACTGCACTATATATTCCCATGAAAACCATGTCCATGGTCCTCCATAAGGGAATCATGCACATGGTCACGATCCTCAGAAATGAGGGAAAGTGGATTAATATTTTATATATAAAAAAAAATATAACAATATGTAATCGCTTCACGACTATCCATTGAAAATAAAATATACTTTTTAACAAAAATGCGAAATTTTATGCTTTCCTCAACTTACGCGAAAATTTCTTTACTGTAATAAAAATACATATTAATTTTTCATAAGGAAATCAGGCAAGCAATCAAATTAATTATACAGGTATGTGCTTAATTCCTATACCTAACATATTATCAACTTCTGTTTTATCGATACATATTAAATTATTTATCACAGTTGCCAACCCCCGAAAAGTTGCAAATACATAATGTATTCGTTTATGATCTGATATTGGCAAACCACTCCCATTTCCACTCAATAATACAAATACTTCGTATATCTCACATTCTCGATCTGAAAACGCGCCTGAATGCCGAAATGCCAGCGTTGGATCTTAGCGAGCGGGGTGTTTAATTAAAAGCGTCTCCGTAGCATGCAGAGGAGGACAATGCGGGCCGGACCAGCAGCGGCATTAGAGATTACATGCTGATAAGAGCAAGTAAAAAAGTTGGTTGGCGCTCGACTCGTGTAGCGGCTCTTGTGCCGAGAGAAAGTGATCTGGTTCTAAGAGACTGTATTTGTTATTGGAGCAGGTAAGTGCGGCACGGTGACCAGTTGCTCGGTACCTTAACTGTAACACGCACCAACCAACAAGGGCCTCCTGGCCATACCCGACCGACCAGCACACATGCTCGCCTCTCGGCATTGTCCCGCTACAACTAAATCTGTGGAAAACCACTATTTTAACAGACGGCAGCGTTGCGAAATTATATTGTGTGTAGGGAGACAAAGAACGCATAAAGTGCTGGATATTGTGTCGCTTTTGGATATTCGAGATATCTCTCGCAGCTCGCAATGACCCTTTCTATCGCTATATCTAAGTCAATAAATTATTCTATGTTTGGATTTGAAAATGAGAACTACCAGAAAGCTAAAACAGTAATTGCTAGAAATAAATCTGACTCATGATCGATCATCTAATTAGAAATTACTTTAAATTAATAATGCTTGATTTTCATCGATAATTTATGTTGGTATCAGTTTAAAAAACCAATGAAATAGCAGCATATACATAGTTTATAAATTAATAAATAAAATAGTATACAACTACTTATTATACTATAAGTAATTCTTTGTGCCTAAACGACTCGCGACTAACCAAACTAGTTCGGTAAGCGTCAAAATATATTAGATTCTCCATAATGATTTTAAAGATATTCAGGGCTAATATCACTAAGTATAAGTAAACAAGTAAAATTTCTACATGTAGTGTCACCTCAGCACGCAAATATAATTATCCGGTCTTCAAAGGATGTTATGATGATATTTATAACAGAAAATAGACCTCAAGCATGAATTCTTCATCAATATCTTAATTTATTTTTAAGAAAAAAAAATTAAGATATTTTGAATTGGAATTTTTTTAACTAATCAATGTAACGCGTAAATGACAAGCGCCCTCGGTGGTATCCCTCCTCAGACTGAGCACTTACCGCTAACTCAATCGCATGGTTTCACCTGGGCTCGGCACATCGTACCGGGTGCGAGCGAGAAAAAACATCGCGCCCTTGGAAACAGCGAATATTGTTGTTTTTATTTTCCTTTGGCGTAATTACAGATAATAAAGGTCTATAATTACTTATAATATGTATTCTTTAGACTTTTTTAGACGAGTACAAAAAGTTTGTGACGTGTTTGATTTATATTAAAAGAGTTATTCGAGAAAAATCAAAGCTCTTGTTAAAAATGTTCATCTCATTGATTTTATTTATAACATTTCAGGTCCCAGGTCTGACTAAACTCAATCAGCTTAAAGTTAAATTTCTTCGGGTCAATATTATAATTTCTACGCCGATTTTAAAACTATGATAATAATACACACTTCATACAATATTTTTTTTTAAAAAAACCCACTATTTATTCATTAATATTATTTTTTTCATAAAAGTAGTTTTCAGTAGATACTTCATACAATTGTACCAGCGCTTTTTTTAATCTTCGCAGCATTTCTGGATTTAAATTTTCTGTAGATTTATTCTTGATCGTTGATTCTATCTATATTTTTAATGCTGGCAAAACGTCATTTTATGGTCTTTTTAATTTCACGGATAAAAAGAAATAGCAAGGGGCCATGTTCTTCAACCTTTTCCACTTCGTGGGCGATATGTATTAACCTAAAATATTTTTCAGCAAACGATTTGAACCAAGTCTTTTTCATTTAATTTAAAAAAATACATAATGCATTCTTTTAATCGAATATCTAATATCTAATATAACTCTTTTAATAAATTTGTAAAAAAAATATAATGAGAATAACTCATAGATTTGACTTAAAAGTGGACAGAGTGGAAAGGGTTAATAGCGGAGGATGAGGAATAAGAACAAAAACTGTTTTCATATTTTTTCATATGTAAAAGAACGTCAAAGCACTTGGGCCTTTTGAATTACGAACGATTAATTAAGGATCCAATTTGGGTACAGTCATCTAATGGTAAGCGTACAAGTATATCCTAATGATTATTTTTTGTAGCCGCAATAAATCTCAAAAACTGATTGATAGTTTTAACATATCTGAGCCTTGTTATTTAAGAAGGGGGAATAAGAAAATTAGATATATATTAATATAATACTTATTTATTTATTTATTTATTTATTTATTTATTTAAAGACAATGCGTGATTGGCACAGAATGACCAGTTCGCCAATCACATAACACTATAATAATACATAGAGAAAAAATAAATAACACAACAACAACATATATTACAATAAATTGAAGAAAAGAATTATAAAATCTCATTTATAGATGATCAATGAAATGGCAATATTTAAGATCATATATATCTATAGATTCGGCCAAGTGGTTGAGCAGAGTAATATCTCTGGCTACCGGAGAGTATCTGAGAGCACCTGTCTTCACATTTGGCGGAAGAAAAAGCACACGAAAACGAGCTTGTTAGTAGTGAGGTGGCATATAGGACAATACTGTACAAGGGGGTTATGTATTGCGCCAACCAATAGCTTGAAGAAGTGCTTTGCCAATGCTTATGCATGCATTATTGAATATTAGGCGTTTAATAAGAGTAACTTCTTTTTAAGGCGCAAAAATATACGGCCTATTATTATTTTTTTTATTGCACGTTCATATCAATATATCTTTCTATTCATAAAAAAAAATCTTAACAATGTATTTTAAATTTTAATTAAATCTATTTATAACACAAAAAGTTATTATTGTGATAATATCTAATGCATCTGAAATTTAATTAAAACCGACGCTGATCATCTCCAGCAGAACACCGCCGACGACGGTGATGTATTCTTGGCATACTAGTTATTAACCTTGTTTATAAATATTACGTTTATAAAAAATGCAACGATTGTTGGGTTGATATAGTTGTAGCGCTAGAGTGAGGGTTACAATTTCACATGATTACCAATTTCCCGAGTACGATACCCGTTTCTGGGTCCAAATCTACATCAAATAGAGTAGTAGACATTGTAATTTCGGCTATACACATAATGAGTCCAATCAAAATCGTGTTACATAAAAAAGGCCCCGGCCCGTTCGATATGGTCATAAAGCGGGCCGTCCACCTGCTCGGAGCAGAGGTCCAGATGATGATAATTGTCTCGTTAATCTATGACATTAATCTGAAATTGGTGAAGAGCGGTGGGTGCGTTTCGAAACGCAATCAATACCACACTTTCTAATCACATCGGGAAGCCATCGCTGCCCGGTCTAATTGATATCGACAATGTTGTATGGGTCTAGCAATGTGGCCTACGTACTGGCCGACTGTAACCGACGTGTCAACTCACAGTCAATTTATGTTAATCTTGATCGAGAATGAGAGTGTTTTAAGACGGGTGACGAGAGATTGGAGCTCTTCTAAATTGGAACCGGTGGCAACATAATCAAAAATCAATCGAACGCATTGAATAACTTGCTATTAAAAGAAAACCAGCTGAGCAAAATTAGATATTCTCAAAGTATGTATGTCTGTCTATTATTTTTACAAAATAAGATTGTCAATAAAAATAACTCAAATACGTTTATCAGTGCTGCTATAGTTATATCTAGTTTTACAAAAATGACGAATATTCATGACGGTTGCGTTGCAGATAGTAAATAGGTAAATATTGCAATCTGAGTGATGATAGCATTTGATAGCAGTCGTAGTCCGTTCGCAGATATGACAATAGTTGTTTGCTGGAGCAGGTTTTCAGGAATGTGCAACTAAAATAATTGTAGCAAGCAACAGGAATCTCTGCTAACTGCCGGGTCGTGACGCGCTCGCAAGTGTGGTAGCGGGCACAGCCCAGCCCAGCCCTGCCCAGCTTTGCGTATTAACCGCAATCACATATTAAAAATTCGCAAATTACCTATATAAATTCAATATTGCAAAATTTAGACACGAGAATACTCAATAATTAACCACATTATGTAACATCCAACTAATATCTTTACCCACGTTTCCAGTTCCCCTCATCATGCATAAGTGTTTGTTGCAGATATAATCCATTCTGCAAAACGATCGCCATATTACTATATCACCGGTAGTTTGAGATACGCCCATGCCAACACGGCCGCGAAGAACACCCTGTACATATAAATTTGCAGCGCAATAAGATTTCCATCTTCTGGGTGGTCGTTAGAGTGGAAACAATTAAACATATGGAGAGGCTCGCGATGCTATCTCTGGCCGTGATGACCGCACTATCGATGGCTCCTTCGCCATACGCTCTCGTGGAGTCCACCCAATTACAAAGTTACTAGGCAATTTGAGCTTTATTCAAATGCAGGTGAATCCCTATGCAGGCGTGGTCAAGCTCTGCGGCGACAAGTCCAGGATCCGCGGTAGCGGTAGTCGCTTCTGTGCCCGGCAGCGCCAGATGCCGATGTTTGCTGCCGGCCCCCGCTGACTTATGACGTTGTGGACCTGGTGCCCGCCGGCCTATGCAAATCTTATATGGCATAATCTATCCATAAAAGATACTTCGTGAGATACATATTTAATTTGTTCTGCATTGCTCTGAAGATATATAGCCAAGCAATGTTCTTCCTGAAGAATAAAATGTTTCATATATAATTTATTACCAAAATTTCAAATAAGTAATTTAAAAATATTTCTTATTTTTATATAAATTAAAAACCAGATAAAATATAAAGATTTTTTTATAGTATTCCAATTAAAAATGACGATTATTTTCAGTGAGCCAGTTTAACAATGTACCCGTCGCTTGAAGCTTGAAGAATAGCTTGAAGGTAATTAATTACAATCGAATTATGTTTGTCAAGTAAACCGCTACTGAGCGTAGATAGTACTCGGAAGGCTGACCATTCCCAAGAATTGGGGTGGAGACTGACGGCCTTTATTTTACAAAAAATGCATTGTCAAAAATATAAGTTGCAGCAGAGCTTTTCGGTATAAAAAGAGTTCTACTGTGCAGAAGGCACCGGGAAATCACTGCACTCTATATATTCCCATGAAAACCATATCTATGGGAAATCATCCACATGGTCACGTTTCTCAAAAATGAGGGAAAGTGGATTAATAGTTTATTAAAAAAAATGGTAGCAATAATGATAATTAATCATTTCACGACTTCAAAAAATAAATTTCTTTTACAAACGGCTAAATGGTACTTGTCAAAAAATCTATTATGAGGGTGTTGTTAACCATTACTGGGTTCAGATTGTACTTAAATGGTTACTTATAATAACACCACCGGAAAATCCTCTATAATAATACTTGCCAGGTGGTGAATGTAAAGATATTTTAAGGTAACAGTCCTTGCATCAAACTTGCATTATATTTGTAGTTATAGATGACTGGAAAAACAACAGTTGTGTTACTTAACTGCAAAGTGAATTTTATGATGAATCCATGATAGAACATACGCATTGCATTACGGCTAACGCCTATCAAAAAATCATTAATTTCAAAAAAATCTTAAAGTTTAAATCAACGACACTTTACTTGCTCAAGTGAATAAAACAACGATAATTCTGATTTCTCAAATTATACCGAGGTAAGGTGGCTATCCTGCTCCAGGGTTCTTAACCTAGCCGTGCCGATGGTGTTTATTTAATATAAATCCTACATGTCACAAACTTTTTATATTTGTCAAAAATATAAATTCTACATATCATATACCTTTTTTATTTGTCTACGGTCGAGATTCCTCTCAAAGAAGACCAAAGTCAAGCTCTACAAGACCCTTCAATTGCGAAAAAAAATAAAAACAATAATATTCAGTTCTGTAGCCACGAGCGCGATGTTTTTACTCGCTCGCATCAGGTACGATATGCCAAGTTTACTAGTGACATGTGTCGCGAGAATTTAGCGGTCAGTCTACCGGCGGCGAGTCCTCAGTCTGCAGCCAGTACATGTCAGGACATCGCCGGGTGTGCGTGTCATTTACGGATCATATTGATTAGTAGAAAAATCCAAAATATTGACTAAATTTTGAAACAAATCTTGAATTCCTTGAATAATCCATTTTTTCAAGTCAAGATATTAATGGAGATTTCATTAATATTCTGACTTGAGATGCTAGGGGGCTATTTTCAATTATAAATAAATCCCATATGGATGACGCTGTTGGTTTCGAGCCGCCGTTAGGTAAAAATCAAAATACAAGCCTGTTTATTTATACAATATGGTTAGAAGATGCATCCATTATTTTGGATATAACAAAACAATTATGTGATTGATATTTAAAATTGTAAGAAAGATTAGATTATTACGAATATGCGTTAAGTTAAACTATCAATTGTAATCTAGTTCTATAAGAAAAGTAGTTTAAAAATGAAAATTTAACGAATTCTCTGACTTCCGTTTAGTTAAGATTTGAGGGTTTACTATTAGAACTAATAGAAGCGAGTTTTTTTGTGGTCTTTCATTTCTTTGATAAATATATAATCGGTACCTAATCAAATATAAATAGAGATATTTAATTTACAAAATGATTCAGATATGAAGGCAAAATTCAGCGAAGATGGCGTAACTGAATTTTATAAATCACTTGCCTAGTTCGAAAATACTCGATAATTCGTAATTAAAATTATTTACACGTTTGGAAGTACTTATCGGCGTAAACAGTTTTTTTCAAGTATGAAATAAAAAACGTCTCCTGTCTTTTAAGAATTACTGAGATTCGAATAAGATTTCTTCCGAAGTAGGTAAGATAGTCATAGTAAAAATAGAAACAATAAAGCATTTTATAAGATTTTTAAAAATATCAGTAAAAGTTGAAAAAATCTAGTGTTGCTTAAGATAATTATTTTTAAGATATCTATCATAAAGCGCAGTAGTTGTTAGCCTTCGCTGGTTCACATTTCGTCCAATCCATCGACGACGGATGTCAATAAGTCATCCTGCGATCTGATTGACACTCGTCAAACGGCTGCTGAGTGTAACGACATCCTCGGCAGCCGTGTTGTAACGACTCGAGAGTAACATCTGGTACAGCCACAGCCTCGGGTAACTAATAACCCTTTGATGTAACGAATTGGTAATCTGCAGCGGACAGTGGAAGGCGTGTCAACTGGTCCGTCCGCGCTAGAAGCTCGTCACAAGTCAGCGAGTGGTAGCCAGCGAGCACCAGAAGCTTGCTGCTCATTAGCTACGCTCACTTACGCGTGCTGATAACTTGTTTAGGCAAATTCCGGTAATGTCGCCGTGTCTCTCGTATTTATTTATTAGCGTCGATGTTATATCGAAGACAGTGGTCGAATAGCGGTGTCACCAATGGCAATTAATTGTCCACTAAGTCAAAGTTTAAACTCGTGTCAACGGCGATTTAATCGTCGTAGCACACTATTCGAACACGGTAGTTCTTACTTGTATTGTCTGTTTGACATACACGCTGTATATTTAACAATTTAAATATATTTTATTTCTTTATTTACACGTAAAAAACATATTTTATCGAGTTTTTAATGAGAATAATGTGATATTTACAAAAAAAAAATTGATGTAATCCATATTTTCGCCGGGCTGTCGTTTCGATGTAAAAATCGAGCTTCAATTTATGCATCGCCACACGAAAATTGAATAACGGCCGGGCACTAAATATTTATGAGGCAATGGAACAAAATTATCGACGGCAATTATGCAAATCTGCATCCAATCTAATTGCGCTATTTAACAATTTATTTTAATACCATCGATGGCTTCTTGTAGGCAGCGAGCAAACGAGCAAGCGGAACGGTGTCGACGTAATAAGCAAATAAAAAAAATGTATGCTTTATGACAAAATCACGCACTTTTCACGGGGCCAATTTGCGATTGCGTAACTTTTGATGGTTCGTAAAACGGTTTCGCCCCCGGGCCATCGGGCTAATGACGCACTCATCAACGCCAGCAGAAGAAGGCCGGTTAGCCGACGAAGGTCTTCATCTGCTCTACATATTTACACCGAGAAGAAAATTGTCATTGTCGCCTCTCTGCAAGTGCTGCATACATATGCGATTGGATACTTCGAAGTTTAAAGGCCAACTGACTGATACATTCTCCAATAAATACACATATGTAAATACGTAAGTTGCGATAGTTTCATTAGATGTAATTAAATTATAAAGTAATAATAGATTATAATTATAATCATACGTGAAAGAGTTTCATGGGCGTTTCACCATCCATATTTGATATCTTATTTGTATACAAGCAAGCATAATATTTAATAAATATTTATGTAATACATAATCATAAACTATTAATAATTTTATAAAATATATGATTTATCGTACGCATCTTCGACTTACCGCGAATTTTTTCATTTCTATGTATAGAAAATAAGATCAATAAAGTTTCTTAAAATGTATAAGCTTTTCAATAACCAGTTGTTATGATTACAGGACTTGCTTTAGGGTGAATTTGTCTCTATCATATTTTGAAAGTGCACTAAAATAAAATCAGTGTTTTTTATGAATAATGTTTTATGTTTCTATTGTAATCAAATGATTTATTTCCGAAGTAGGAAGTAAAAGAAATGTCAGCTGAAATAGCAACATAATTTAATACAAACGCTGTCGTAGACCATTGTAACAAAAATTAGCATGATCGAGATTAGAAGTAGTTTTCCGGGGCGCGAAAAGCCTCGGGTTTGTCACGATACAAATCCGGTAATGTACGAGATGATGGCGTGACAGAAGACAGTCAACGAGCCGGGTACACGACCCGGCAGAACCAGCTCGCTAAACGCCAACTAAACATTTGACAACGATCTGGCAACAGACACCTCGCCGTATCCTGGGGCTTCCTGCTCCGTTGTTTATTGGCGTCCGAGGTGCAGGGCCAGTTTTGGCGCGGAGGCCGATGACAGGAGATGTCGCCCACCCTAAGGGCTTGCGTATATGTTACAAGGAGAGCGGCCATCCGACGACAAAGGTCTAGACTCTAATTAAATACTAGATATCGCAGATACTGTCCACACGCTGTAGCTATTCATTGTGCGTGACCACACGTCTGTAATTATCGACGATTTTATTACTCGATGTTATACTGGTAGAATGCTGTAGATATGTGAATTTTATTTATCTATTTATAAATATGATTAAAATCTTGATTTAATTGATTCATTAAATTCGATTACGCATCTATTTTGTGGGGTAACGAAGTAAAATATAGTACCATGGTATACTACCATGGTAAAACCAAAATCTTGATATTTTCAGGAAAAAATATTTTATTAAAACTATTTCATGCCCGCTGATCTAAAAAAACTGCCACATTTAATTAAAAAAATAATTACAATTTACAAGATAATAATCCTACCTCAAATTAAGTATGCCATCCGATTCGGGGCTCAGTTTCATCTCATCATAATATCATACTTAAATGCACAATAGATCATTTGAAATACAGACATTGAAATGAGTTTAAAATCCAATGGGATAGTAAGTTTTTGGGTCTTACTTTTCAGAGGCCCCAAGTAGCTTATAATTGAAGGGAGGCGTTGTCGTTTGTCCAAGGATTAGGATGAATTTTATGAATGTATGTAAACAAAACTTAGTAACAAACATAAATGTCAAAAAAAATAAAAATATTATCCTATAAACTGACTTTTACATTCGAGCCTTGCTTCATCGAGTAATTGATCTGCCCATGTCTTTTTCTATGGTAAGAATGGACAAATAATTTAGTCTCTCGTTAATGTCCATTAGAAATTTAAACTTTTTTTCCTAATAATATGTAAACTTCTCCTCTTCTTTCTTCTTAACTCTGATAATAAACAATCTAACGATACATTTACTACAGAAACATGAAATTTATCTTATCTTACAATAGAAGCTGAAACTGAAACCACATGTTCGATCATAAAAAAGAAAACAAAAGTAAAATCTATAAAATAATGTGTAAGGCCTTGGGGATCCAATGATCCGGGGCCTGATGCTCCAGTATCATTAGCATCCCTGTAAATATGCCACTGCTGAAACCCTTCCTATACTAGATTCAATTAAAGCATCCAAGTCAAATCCCTCTTGAACCTCACTAATATTAATATAAATAAATCAATATTAAACCTTTCACAATACAGTGGAACCTCTCATAAAGAGCATAATTCGTTCCAGAATCTTGCTCGTTGTGTGAAACATTCGTTAAGCGAAACTAATTTTCTCATATAAATCAATATAAAACACGATAATGCCT
>JAGXCT010036873.1:106876-163746 GCA_022495035.1 Philopotamus ludificatus | reverse complement strand
GATAAAATCCAAATTCTCTCATGTAGAGATATCTTAAGAATTTCTTCTGGATTTTATCTAGCCTGAGTATATTCGAAGCGTCACGTGGCGCCCAGATGATAGATCCTGATTCACGTAAATTTCGAACTAATGTATCGTATAGCAACCTTATACTATATTAAGGTGCTATGTATGTACTCTATGTAATGTGTAAGGTGCTATGTATGTAATGAGATTTTTTCAAGACAAAGCCCAACATACTTGAAGCAATTGTAGAATTGAATCTAAATTTAGAGTCTAACAAAATTTTCAGGTCTTTGATTGACGACTGTCTGGGAAGAGTTACGTTCCCAAGTATGTACTCAAAGATTATAAATTTCGTTAGATGTAACGAAAATGTAATTTCCTGACATTTTACAACACTAAGCAAAAGAAGATTAGTATATGCTCATTCAAGCAAAGAATTGATATTCAGCTGCAGCGAAAGGGCATCATCTATTGAAGAATGTGATTTAAATAGTTTTAAGTCATTTGCAAAGAGTAAGAAATTACAAGAAAGGTCATGCTGTATGTCGTTAATAAATAAAATGAATAATAATGGTCCCAAATTAGAACCCTGTGGGATTCCAGAAGTTTCTTGCAAAGACGATAGGGATAATATATCATGTACTGTTTCCTTTCCCAAATCGATTGGCCGAAATCTATAATACATAAAATTATAAAAATGTATAAACATGTGTAATTAAACTTTAACCCTTTCAGTGCGGGGCGCATGACGTACATGCGCATACAAATCGTGTCCAAGGTGCGGCCGCATGTCGTACATGCGCGAGATTCTTTAAAACTTTAACTTGTCGTTACATGTAAACTAATTGAGCATATGGATGGTAACGGTTTTAAAAATCAGCTAATAAACACAGCTATCAATAAATATACAACATATCACAAGAAATTTATAGGATCCATGTAATATGTTAATATGAATAGTAA
Organism: Philopotamus ludificatus; assembly: GCA_022495035.1. Classification (NCBI taxonomy): domain Eukaryota; kingdom Metazoa; phylum Arthropoda; class Insecta; order Trichoptera; family Philopotamidae; genus Philopotamus; species Philopotamus ludificatus. The sequence continues at coordinate 162,777 of JAGXCT010036873.1, read as the reverse complement.
CGATTCAAATCGCGCTTGGTGTCTCATTCAAATCTCCGCAGTAGTATCGGTGACGTATCTCGGCTCAGGGGTTGTTAAGGGTGTTCCAAGGAACATTATGTTCCACATACACGTGTACGGGTATAATGGTATAAGAAAATTGCATTTCGCATTCCCATTTTTTTCTCACTTAATCTGTTTCATATTTTGATATTTTGTTCGATTTATTATTACAAAAATATAGCGAATCAAGTTTATTTTTTTAGTTGAGATGGAAGAACATATCCTAATCAACATGTTTGCATACATCACTTATAGGAAAATGGTCTAATATAGCGGTAAACGGTGAATACAAATTTACCTCGCCAAAAAAATAATTTGGTCCAAAACGGCGCCGCACTCAGATGCAGAGTCGTGTTCAGACCCGCCGCATTGAAAGGGTTAAGAAATGAAATGTAAAAAAGTGAGCATTCACTTCTATATCATTATCGCAAAAAAAAGAATATTTAACATTTCGGTAGATTCGTTTGTCATAGTTTGAAGCTATCATCGTTTCAGAGAAAACGTAACTTCAGGATATGCAAGTAACACTTACATTTAGTCCTGCACTCGGTGGTGTAGCTTGAAATTTTAACTTCAGATGCAAATGTGGCCTAAAATCTCACCCCCTCTTAAAAATATAAACTCGAATGATGCTCGGAAATTCTCCGGGAATCAGAGTTATTACTCTGCACAACCAGTTGGCTAATGTTGATATTTTTAATGTAAAGTATCGCCATTTTATTTATCTCTTATATGAGATTTTATAATTTCACATAACAGAGCAATTAATAACAATATTTGTTCTTATATACATTCGTTAAATATTTTTATTTATATACTTTCATAAATTATTTAATATTTTACATTTTTTTTAATTTTATGAACATTACTGTTTAAATGTTATATTTGAAATTTTTTTATCACTATGAATGTACATGTTTGTTATGCGTGGTTGGTGTATTGAATCACTGTGTAATGCCAATCGCGTATTTTCTTTAAATTAATAATTAAACAAAAATTTTCACACTAGCCAAAAATTCTATTTATTCAGTAGTAATAATTATTAAATCACCTATTAACAATGTAACGTAAATAATAATGACATCCTAGTCGAGTGTTGTCGCGTGTCGGAATCAGACGTGGCGGCGATAGCGGTTGGGCACCAATCATAGTTTCGTGGATTCTACACGGGTGAGGCCGCTATCAGGCCTATTCAGTGACAGTAGTATTACTTGCTGGAAGTGCCGTAGCATCCGATCAGACTATAGAATTAAATGCAGATTGGCCTAACCAACAAGATAACCCTGGAAAGGTCCGTCGCAGTCATGACATCATGGTTGCGACGGAGGTGCCTCCAGGTGGCAAAGACCCGCCTCAGGGTTAATATGCCACTTAAATAAAATAAATAAATAAATAGTGTCTTTACGTTTAAAGACAAAAACTAGTAGAAAACATACTATTTTAAAAATTCCAAGATTTTTTTAAAACTGATTAATTCATGAAAAAACGTAATGGAACAATTATGTTTTTTGATGACTATTAATAATATTTCTTTTTATTTTGTGGTCAAAACATTTCCGAAAAGAAGGAAATCTAGAAGAAAATTATTTAGATATTTGACCTAAAAATAAAAATTGAATTAGTAAAAACAATTCACAAGGCGAGATAATCTTATTTTATGGCTCAAAGCTGACAACCTAATTAAGAAATAAGAGCCGCGTCGCAAGAAAATTTCAATTTTTTTTTACATTCCTGAATAAAATCAATAAGTGAAGAACGTTGAAGAAATTTTGAACTCTCCATTTTCGAATAGAAATTATGATGATAAGATAAATATTATTAAAATTGGTAGACCACGTCCGCCTCTTCCAAACATATTTAGTAAACACAAGGATAAAAAAATTAAATTACCAGATATATTTTATTCCACATTTACTTACATAAATTGTACCCGTCAGAGTTTGGAGGTAATTACAATCAAATTATGATTGTTAAAGTGAAATGCCAATAAGCGCAGATAGTATTCAGATGGGAGACCATTCTGGGGAATGCTGAGTGACGCTGGTCATTTCACAAAAAAATAATTGGCAAAAATATAAGCTGGGAAGCGGGCAGCAGCGCTCTTCAGTATAAAAAAAATCACTGCGGTGCAGAGGTGGCTTGGGAAACCATTTGCTATATATATTCCCATAGGAAAGAGCCATCCATGAAAGGGTCCTCTATAAGGGGGATCATGCGCATGGTCACGATCCTCAGAAATGAGGGAAAGTGGATTTAATATCTTATATAAAAATATAATAATATGTAATCGCTTCACGACTCAAAAAAACATACATTTTAAATTACATTATTTTTTTTTCCACACACCCAAGATCAGCACCCACCGTACGCCACTGGTCGCCACATCTTTAAAGAGCTAGAGTATGATTAAGGTTATAATAGCAATAATTTTGCTTATAAATTTAAAAGTTAATAAAACTTTTAAGCCTTTATTTATTATTGTTTTAAATACTCAACCTATGTGACCCCCCCACATAGATTTAATAAAAAAATAATATCCAATTTGACTTACTTGGGAAAAAGGTTCGCCATCCCTGTAATAGTACTATTAATGTATAATCTACATATTGAATTACTGTATGATTAGATATAATTTGCCTAATGTATTTTACAGATATATAATATTAATACTCAATTTATTGAAACGTATTTCAATGATATAGGGTCACAGGGTAAATGGAGTTATAATTTATCGTATTTAAAAAATTAAAATAGGTTAATTATATTTTATTCATTTTATTTTTCGTGAAACATCTCGAGATGATAAAATTTTTGCAATTCCACTATTTTGTCGAGTGCCATAAAATGGGTTTTACAGCCTAGAAAGTGCGAATTGAGTCAAGAACGAAACTGCGATGGTCGGTTATTGATGACCGGCGGGCGGCAATCGATCACGGCGAAAGTGCAAGCCTGGTAGTTGGTGGCCGTTTAATTTGGTCGTTTGTCGCCGACTACTGCTTATCGCCGATCGCGAAATGCCGCGAAAGAGCCGCTAATGATGTAATAAGTGCCGTTGCTAGGCCGCTGCGACGCGACGCCCACGCGCCCAAATGTGCGCCGGCCACAACAAAGGAGAGGACAATGGAAGGTTTCCGGCATTTGGCAAAGCCTGCCATTATTCACTCCACTCCCGGCTTTCAATTTACAAGTGCTGCATTTTGGAATCCCAGACTCGTGCCTTCTTCCATATGCACAATAACAAAATGGCAACCATATAATAAAAAAAGTTTATCATGCAATCGTTAGAAATCACAGAGCAATAATCCCTTGAAACTGGTTCGCGGACTTGACTTATTGCTTTGGTTAAGCTCGTTAATAAGAATGACCAGGAAAAGAAAAACTCTGCAAGAAAACCACAGAAGGTAAATCCCTTCTAGGCACGAGTTTGGGAAGAAACACTTTTTAGTGTTTCTGTCATAAGTAATTGGTAAATAGATGCGACTATTTCGAATCGGGATAGTATTTTCAGCCGTTTCCTACTAGATTACCACTGCCTATAAAGCTTTCTCACGTCCTGTAGGTCCCAGGCCATAGTGGCCACAAGTAAACTCGTTAAGATGAAAGCAATGCCACACTAGACTACTGTTTCGGAATATCGCTAAAGCGTGCGATGTTGGTCTGCCAGCCAAAAGAAGGACCCGTTCCTCCGTAGGGCTAGAAGATCACCAAGATTACGTAGCCGACTAATGTTGTTCTTGAGGTGTTTCTAAAGGGCGGAGGCAACTCCAACAATGATGAGCATGCAAGGATAGCAAAGTAAAAGCCATTCGAAATCATCATCATCACAAATATTATTCGTTTTCACGCATTCAAATCTATAAATAACTAAAAATAAAAGTTTGATATTTGGATGTTGTGCAAGTATTCTTTAATAATAGACAGTTGTGGTAATCCCGTATTTTTCTCTGTTCTAACCGAGCTGGAATAACACTGGACTTTCCAAACAGATCTATTTACGAATGTTGAAGAGCTACAACACCTTTTTTTCACCAACCACCGTTTTTATTCCACTTATTCCTCCATGGCGGAAATTTACAGCTTTGTTCAAAAGCTCCCGCTCTTTGTGAAGAAGTTAAAGTACGGTTTTATTTATGATGCGTTGCGTGCATGTAATCGTCAATATTCTCCGGTAACACTACATTTCAAACGTTTCCAATCGGTTACTATTTGCTACTACTATATATTAATAACCAAGGAGGGTTATCTCATGATGAAAGAATTGCTATTGCGCGACAGAGTTAATAATCACTTGCGACTTCTCACTTGTGACTCATTATAAGCAGATAACGCCTAGAAAAGAGGAAAACGGATACCGAGGCAAACCACTTCCTATTTACGTGAATACAGTCGGAAGGGTAATATGCAATATCAACAAGAGAGTAAAATTCTTCACAATAATCGCATACCAAGACGACTTGGGTTCTCACGGTATGGACACAAAATAAGAGAGCCCTCACGGCACGTGTGACTCAGGTTGCTTTGGCCTCGACTACCATTTGAGAGTCTGGTAGGGTCCATATGCTCAGCGAGCGAGTGTCTCGTGGCTGGCAAATGATTAGTACATTTTTATCCAGATCAACTTCTGTAGGAATTGCAGGCGGTCATCGTGAACGTTCTCGATATTTTTATAATATTATATATAAAATCACAACTGAAATCTATATTACAATAAGCATTATTAAATATCTAAATGATGAATCAAGCTGTAATATTTGGACGAAGTCGCCGCAGTTGTAGCCGCGGTTGTCACTTGATCATTTCAGCGGGAGGATCTATTTTTCTGCGTTTCCAACCAAACACGAAAATTTTAGGACACGCGATAAAGACGACGTTACATTTATATATAGGCTACTTTTGTATAAAACAAATATATTGGATTCACAGTGTGATGGTGTAATATTTTTTTTCGTCACGTGTAAAAAATCTAGCCATACTCCAAATTTGTATTTCGTTAATCATGTATATTATATATAATAATTTAACACAATACATTTAAAGTAATGCATTGCATACATACATTGTAATAACAAGTAAAAAAATGCTCACAAACAAGCGTGATATTTAAGTTCGATTCTTTAGACAAAGTCCTGATAATAAGTGTAATGGAATATATCCTCCACGCCACTCAGATTGCAATGGCGCCGTTATATTTACAACCGTGTAAACTATTATAGTAGCCCTGTATGGAAATGGATCGATAAAGTGCGAAACGATCTATAAAACACGGAGTTTGTTCAAGGTTATTTATCACTTTCATAACTGCCAATAACAATGATCGGAGCGGTGATGCATCATTGGGTAACAGCAGCCGGCCCGTTGCTGCCTTTTTGTAGCCATTGTTAGTATTCACCTTTGGAACCGAGCCCGACCGCAAAACGGGCCGAGTGTTTTTAGCGAGATTCGAGACAAATGTTGATTGATTGACCAGCTGTTGAAGACGACGAACAAGATAGATACATTAAGGTGGCCGCCGACAAATCATCAATACCTAATGATCGCCGATTTGGCAATCAATTACCGGCCCGCTATTATGTACTATTGTCGGTATCGAGACGGGCCATACACAGATCTATCTATATGGTGGTGCGGTTTATATCGTGAGTGGCAACAATCGATGAAGCAGTGCGAAAGGATTGCGCAAGGCAAAAAATAACATCTTTATACACATCTCCGTAAAAAAGGTAGCTATCAGTAATTAGTTCATATTTTTTAATTAATACAATTCTATCTACCCCGCAATATAAGTATTAATAAAAATTTCCATCTAAATTAGTTAGTATTTTATTTTCAGAGTCAAGCTCCGTATAAATATTATAAAAAGTAAATAGAATATACTTGGGTGAAAATATATAAAATGTAATAGTATGATGTAAAATCGAAATATATAACATCATTAACAGTTGATTATCTAAAGCCCATTTTGTGCTATATTAAGATATAATCGATAATTTTCATGAATGAAAATTTTGTGCCATTTTTTACATCTTTTGTGTGTATTAAGTTGACCCATATATCGTGTCATATACGTAAAATGAAAATGAAAATTTTCTTAGAAATTCTTATATGGAAAAATCAAAATATAAGTTTATTTATTTTGTATTACTTTATTTCAACGTTCAAAACATTTTTTGTAGACATCTGTCTGTTTCAACTGGAAGAACGAAAGAAGAAATGATAGAGATTTTGTTCAGTTTGATTTTTTTGGCGAAAACATTTAGTAATGGCCGGAAATGATAAAGGTCAGGGAATATGGTATATGTCGAAGTACTACCGATTCTCAATTCAGATCATTTTTTTTGTTGAGCGACGCTTACATTTTTCAACGTACATTATTTTCAGATAGTACTTTTATTTTTTTATCCTCGTACACAATATGGCGATTCTTTTTGGTTTTAAAGTTAAAATCTCCTGCATAATTGTTATTATCCACCAAAAGCTTGTGCAACAACTGCATCATTTCGTAATAATTAAATCTTTACAGTAATTGTTTTGCCTCCTTGCCTTTTCTGAAGTAATAAAGGTTGACGTGTCGAATATGTTCCGGATCGTCGCACATGTTTGAGGGGTGAAATATTTTATAAAAATGTCTGTTTCTTGGAAGAAGTACTAAAATTTTAACTTTGAAACGTCCCAAAGGGAACTGAAATAGTTTCCTTGGGCATATGTGATAAAATAAAAAAATATTAGACCACAAATGGACGCACAAAAAATCACTGACACAATATATAGGCCAACCTAAAATAAGCATGTTTGTATGAAATTTCCGCTTTTTATTAATTAATAATGTACCAGTTCTTTAATTTTTCATGGTAAGTTTTGATTTTTTCATATACATAATAATAGATGCCGCCTTTACATTTTTTTAGAGAAACTCACAGCTAATTTAAAGATAATAGATAGATCGTTAAAAATAATTCAATTAAAAGTTTCTACAAATAATATGATCAATTAACGCTTTCCAGTATGTTAACTTTTAGTCAAATCTATGAGTTACTATCATATTTTTTTACAAATTCATTGGTAGATATTCATTGGGAAAATTTATCAGTAGCATATGTAGGGTTTGATCTGATATCCGATTCAATAAAATACATTTTTTATTTAAAATTATTAGGTTGAGTCATAATTAACTTCAAATTCAGGTAGACAGTTTCTATTCATTTGATTTACTCGCAGTGAGTCACCCGACAAGGGGATTTTTGTTTTCACTAGATAGATAAGTGGTCTGTTTCGTGGTCTTTCTGGCCTATTTAGTATGGTAGAAGTTACAGTGTTGTTATTTCGAACCCTTAAAATGGAGAATCAAAAAGTTCATATTTGTCATATGATGCCTCTCGAGGCATAAAATAGAGCCTTTTTTCTCAGGACAATAACAGACGATGAAAAATATATCACCTATGAAAATATTGTCCGCAAAAACTGTGGTTAGATAAGGATCGACCACCTACCGGACCCTAAGGCCAATATTCAAGAAAACTTTATTGTGTGTATGGTGAGATTGTCGAGGAATAATCCACAACAAGCCGATGAAGTGCAACGAAACGATTACTGCCGATACATACGTTTAGCAGCTGCAAACAGTTTATAAAAAAAACTACTGGAAAAGCGCTCTGCACTCGTCAATCGGAAAGGCGTTATCCTGCTATACGATAACGCCAGACCACACATGTCAAAAGTGACCCAAGAACAAAATCTGGAGCTCAACTGGTCTGTTTGACCGCATCCACCCTACTCCCCAGATCTTGCTCCTACGGACTACTACCTTTTCTGTTCCTTACAGAATTTTTTGAATATAAAAACTTTCATTAATGATAAGCAAGTCAATCAGGCCCTCTTTGTTTCAGTCCAAAACCACAAAACTTTATAAGAAAAGGATCGATAAGTTGCCAATAAGATGGGAGAAGATTATATTTAACAGTGGTTAATAAATAGATTAATATAATTATAATTATTAGCAATAATAAAGAATTATAAAAAAGTCGGAAGTTATTTATGACTCAACCTAATAAATAAAATAAAAAATTAGGTTCGAGTTGTTTGTTAAAAAATCTTTGGGGTCAATACGTCTAGCCGAAAAGTCTTAAAGGTTAAATTACATTATAATTACATATATGTCAATAAAATAAAAAAATGTTATGAAAATATCAGAATTTACCTTAATATTAATATAAAACACTTTCGCGGGCACTTGAAAAATATAAGCGCATATCCTGGGGCAACAACAATCGACAAATTCATAAAAACAAAAAGGGATTAAAGAATCTCTGAAATACACAATTAATATAATATATAATATTAAAACTATTATTTTTATAAAATAAAATTCAGCGGTTATCAAATATTTTTATTTTTTAGTATTTTCTTTTAAATAATTAATTATTCTAGACTATTTTTTTGGGAAATCGCTCTACTTAATTGTCATCATGTCGGCAAATTAAAAAATAAATTGTCAACCATTTACGAAGAATTTTTTTCCAATTTTGTTTTACTCAAATGTAACATCATTAAAGTGAATTATTTTTTTAAATTGTGTGTACATTTTTTATTCGCAATCACAAGTTATAACTTGCATACAAACTCCTCGGCATGCACTGTAGAAAAGGACTTGTATGGCGCAATAACCAAAGATCTGTCAATTAATCTCATATGACAGACTGTCCGCGATTGTGTTAATTAAATAAGTAATTAATAAATTGACACATCACCGGGTTGGGTAATCGCTTTATTTGCGTAACGCAAACGCCTTACCGTGCATTCGCATTATAATCGCGCATCCCGACACAAATTAAGCACTCGATCGTAATGCATACTTAAAGCGCATTTCCCGGGGCGTTACGCCCCATACCTCTCAATGAAGGCGGAAAATTTATTAAACTCGCGACAATTTGAGAAGAGTCCGACTGACCGATGCGAAATTCGAAGCGAGATGCAAATTTCATTTGCATGTAATGGGCATGCGTCTGCAAAGCCGTTTCGATGCCCACGCGGCGCAGAACAAATGTCGAGGCGGCCGCAATCTCGGCGATCGTCGACGGGCGCGCCGGCCTCCCCCGGCCTCCTCCTCCTCCTCCCCCTCCTCCTCGTCGCGGCAGAGTGCGGGGGAGGCCGGCGCTGCTCCCCGGCTCCCGGCCGCGCCCGCGCCCGGAAGCGCCGCTGCTCCCGAGGCGCTGCCCGCGACGGATGGCCGCTGCATTGTGCGCCGTTTGCAGATTAGCGACATAAATCATGCAAATTAAGCAGGAAACATTGCCCCGGCCGGCCAACGATTGCATGAAATATTCATGCGCTCGGATTGTTTAGCCGGAAATAAAAGTCGTGGCCTATGCGCGCTGCTGAAAATCTTCGTCTGATCTGAATTGCTGATTGTCACCGCTGAATAAAAGCTTAGCTCGTACACACCCACGAGCGTGCTAATAAATCATAATCATAATTTCAGTTAGCTCGAGGCTCGACTGCGCATATTATTCTAGGACGCCCTTTGAATTTATCTAAACATATTATAATAAAGTACGCATGCTATCCTTTTATAATATAAATTTTTGGTGTCATATCGATTTGTCTTAAACATTATTTTATAACAATTTAGTTCAGCCGTTTTCAAAGTGGTTCCTAGATGTTTTACTCGCCTATGACTGCTGAGGGGGTCTGTAGCAAATTAAAACTTATTTAGGGGTGCGTCGGTACTACATCGGGAGTCCGCGAAATATTTAATATAGAGTTAAATAATTGGAAGTAGTAGTGATCTATTAGTAGTTAAGTAGTAGTGATCTATTAATAGTTAAGTAGTAGTGATCTATTAACAACAAGGTCTGTATGCATTGCCTTTTTTCCTTTCGTCTGTTTTTCGTGTCTGAAATTATTTTTTTACTCACACGTGAGTCGCGCTGTTATTCACAGGTGTCCGTCTACGCAGACGACTGCAGATAATGACATAAAAATAATATTGAAGAAATGTAAAATGTGAAAAAAAGGCATAATATATAGTAAAAATAACTTAACTATACAGTTAAAAATACTAAAAGAGAAGTTTACACAAGTAGAAACGAGCTAAATAAACTAAATATGTATATTATGCAGAGAAGAAGTAGCATAAGGGTAAATGAGTTGTACAGGCATAAGCGTCTGGTTTATTTAAGCTATTGTTAAATAATTGTTTGCACAATAACGGTTTTCGGAAGAGGGATTCTGTGATGAAGTAGGGTGTGTAGAGAATCGTAATTCGCAAGTGATGATATAGACGAGTTACAGGCTCGTATTTAGGGAGGTTTTCATAAAAGGGGATGGCGTATTTTTTAATTAAGTTAGAGTGTGGAGGTATGTTCAGATCTTGATGTATGTCTGTGTTCCTCGTGAACTAGGGTGCTTTGATGATCGTACGGTGACCCTATTTAATAAATATTTACTAAATCGTCGAAAGTTAACAAGTTGTTTATTGTCAAAAAGTAATACCAAGTCATAATATCAATTGAATTTCAATCGAAAATATTACATACCAGTGTTATGGCTTGTAGTTAACATGCATATTATTTCGGTAATGCAAGTTAACCGCGATTGAGCTAAGTTAATAGTCGAATAGGTGTAGTAAATATTTATAAAACAAATAATATAAATTTTAATCCATCCGAAATAATATTAAACATTTAGAATATTAATCGAACCTTTATTTGGGTGAATTGCCCTTTGGAATCTTTACCTTATGCCATCCATCCATTGTAGTCTAATAAATAAATTAATAAATAAATAAAACTTGGGACAGCAGAATTCTCTCAGTGTATCTCATACCTCAGAAATTTGAAAAAAAGAGATGAATACTATCGATTCTTCCTTCTGACTTCATCCAAAGTTTTGAAGACAATTTTCACTTGACTATCTCCAATTGGGTATTGCAGCGTTTTAGTAGATCTACCTACCTGGACAAGTCTATATTAATACGGGAGCAACTTCTGTCCGTCTGTGTGCGTATAGACTGGCACGTGTTGAATACACATACGCTAGCCAACGTTTGACTGTATGTGAATGCGACCGCGCAATTGGGGGATTTGCGGCGAATATTTCAACTCGGCGCGTAATTCGAAGTAGTGTAATTGGGAGTTCCACTGTAATAGAATTACGGTACCAGGAAGATACTCAATGGGCTTTGCATCACAGGGTCTATGAGACGCGAAAATTTTGGGCAGTGCCCATTTTTATCTTCATCGTGTTTGGATGGCGTAGATTCGTTTGTAATTCGTCGGGCTTCTCATGGGAATTAACGGATTGAACTGGAATCTGCGCCCCCCACAATGCGCTTAGGGCATAAGCAACTGTGGAGAGGTGAAGACGACGTTACACCTCTTGTCATGTAGACGGTGCAACATGCAATTAAAAGCTGGACGAGATCTCGTCGGAAGCTATAAATAAAGGTGATCATGTTATATTCAGGAATAATATACAAATAGACGGCGACTTTACCCTAGGCTCGACTCGTAAAAAGAAAAAAAATATCATGTATAAAAAAATAATTCAAACTAAATGATAATCATATATTTAAAAAAAATCTATTTACAATAATTAGAAAAATCTATTTAATAATAAAGCACGGCCATTTTAGTTTTATAAAAGCTTTCATTCTTAAAATAAAAACATTTTTATTAAGATAAAAAAAAATAGAAAGTCTTATTCTTATAAAAAAAATTAACACTTTTAAAATAACCCAATAATGAGAAGTCTGTTTTTTTTAGAAATACTAGAATTTAATCAACGCAGCTGCACTTGAGAACCACTATTCCAGATGTAAGATGCTGATCTTCCCACTGGAAGTACGTATAAAGACGGACTATGCGGAGATTACGACAAGGAAGGCGACCGGTCCCCGTACCTGAAGGCATTGTCGGGTGCGGTGCTTGGTCGCTTGCTACTACTCGCCGGCTACTCGCTATAATCTAGAAGCTGATGCTTTGGTTTATTGTGATATGTCGAGGCTGGATGGAGCGGGGCGCGGGCCTCTCTCCAGCATCCGGCAGGGCGTGGCCGGTCTCCTTGACCAGCTCTCTCGCCTAATAAGCCGATGCCAATTTTACCGTCCATCGCCGTCACACCGATATCGTATCCTTGCCGACTGACGTATGCAACTGCGTTTCATTATTACATCTTATCACGTAGATAGCAACGGCCCGAGCCCGCCTGCTGTGCAATAGTCCGCGATCGACATGTATGACCATTAATTATAAACGAAATTAAACCAATGTCAACGACCAATATTAATTATAATTATAAGGAAATCCTGCAATTAACGCAAATAGACAATTGCGATTAAAATTATTGGCGCCGTTTATTTATTGTTTCGATAAATTATATCTCGCAGCTGTCTGTATTAAGCGATAGGGCGTGGCTGCCTTCGCTATACGTTTATTTTTTCAATATTGAGATAAGTCGATCTAGGTTAGGTTCATAAGGACTTTGATTCCGTCATGTCCGCATTGTGCAAGGCGGAGATCGAATTTAGAATCATCGCATTGTGATAGTATAGTTTTTATAATAAACCGGTCTAGAGCGGCGAGTCGTCGTCGGCTAAACTAACTAAAACAAACTGGAATAACTAGACTGTTGCGAAATGTGCAATAAAATAATACTATAATTTTCAATTATGCATTATGATATTGTGTCGACCTTATTATTGCAGCTCGATATTTGAACTCCTGGCCGGGGCAACTCCTTGCCAAACCAATTTCAGACATCTGTTTTATCATTCGTACATAATAATTGAATTTTTAATGACATATTAGTAGAAGAGTTGGTGTTGCAATTCATATCGTTTTTGTCTAGTTGCAAACTATTAATACTACTATTGATAGATGAATATATTTGAGATAATATCGAATTTGATTACTCATAATCTAAGTACTATAATTTATATTATATTATTAACAAGAGGCTTTATTTTTATTTTTTTTACTTAAAAAGATGTAAATTACTATACGTAGTAAAAAATATGTCGATTCTTAAGGTAAATAAGCAGTGCTTTTAAAATAAAATATAAGTATTATAAAATAAAATATCAATAGCGGTTTATAGAATTATTTCGCAATAATTGAATTAAAAACATGTTATTATTTCGCTTTAGGATAAAAATCGATGGGCAGAATATTCAACACTTGTTTGAAACCTGTTATTAATTTTTTTTCTCATTTATTTTATAAGATGTTATGTAATAAATATTTAAATTGTTAAAGAAGGATATAAGATATTATTATTATTATTATAATAATTGACAACCCCGAAGAGATTTTTATTTTTTATGATAAATATATATTTTTTAATATTGATATATGTATGAATTATAACATTTAAACCAGGGGTTCTCAACAAGAATTCCCTGAGAGCCGATGGATGTTTAAAAAGGGTTTATGGTATTTCAATGGGTCGATGATAAATTTTTCCGTTTTAATATTGTATTATGGAATTAAAGTAACATATATTTGTTTATTTTCACTTTAAATCGAAATATTTTTTTATATTTTAAATATTTGATAAAGCTTTCTGTTGTTGAAAAATATAATATTCATTTTCATGACATTCAAATTTACACTAACCATTTGAAACAATTAGATATCCCACCTTTTATTACAAATCTATCTGAAAGAAAAACAATTAAATTAAAGGAGAATTTGGGAAGTGAAACCAATTTTTAAGCAAGTGATTATGCCAAATTTTAAAAATTGTAAAAATGTTTGCAAAAAATACGTAAAATCAACCCACTGAATCATTATTATTTGCTGTTCTTAGTTTTTATTTGTTTAAGGCAAGATTTAGCCAAGTTAACAATTTATTAATACAAACTAGAAATTTATTAAATATTTCAAAACCTGGTTATTTACGATTATTATGAACAAATTTTACACCTGATATAAAAAGTATTATACTATAAACATATATATAATATATATTTTTTATTTTTTGTTAGCTAGTGTGACTGTACGATGATAAGCAATTTTACGCCAAAAATGATCATAATACAAAAATTATTATATAAAACGTAATCTAATAAACTACGTTTTTTAGTCGAGTTAGATCTTTAAGTTTTTTATGTGTAATTATTAGTATTATGTTGTATACTGTATATTAAAGAGACAAATGTAAGGAGATCGATGTCGATAAAGAAAATCATTATTTTAAAAGGGGTTTAAAGTAACCCACTCGATACAATTAATTTTTTTTAATTGGCAAGTAGCTTTTTATACTTTTGTAAACATTTAAAAAAGCTATAAAATAATGCGTAAATATTTTTTACCCATTTTTATAATTTTTACGATTATATCATTTTCAAGAATAATATTTTATTTTTTTCAAAAATCAGTATTATATTAATACTTACAACCTATATGATTTTATTTTCATATCCATCTTTTTATGTTACCTACTGCAATCAATTATTTCACGTCTTAAGGAATCTGGAAAATTTTCACGAATCCTTTAATGTTCAATTCTTTGAAAAATTGATTCTAAGGCATTCAATATGTGTCTATCTTTCGCGGTTTAGTCCAGGTGTTTTAAAATATTTTTATCATCTCTTCTCTAGGTTTAAATATGTATTTGATACCTGCAAGTACAAGTATTAATCTTATACGTAATAAATATAAAAAAAAATGTAACACATCTTAAATTATATACGTCTGATAAATATTTCAATATATGAACAACTTTTCAAGAATGTATATCTTCGGTGAAGCATTGATGTAACATGAATCAGCTAGGTGTTCACCAAATCGTTGAAATAGGTTTAGATGGATATGATACAAATCCACATTCGCAATGTTGCGATACATCACCGATGCGAGCGAAACCCAATCCGGTCGCATCAGCAGCGAGCTCGGGTTGCTCGTCCGGCACCTTGGTCGCTTGTATTGGATTCCATAAATCACGATTGATCTTTGTAATACAATATCATTCGTTAGGCCCGGTCAGGTTACACGCGCTTTACGCCGTAATGTTGGACGAGGCGCATTCCTCGCTTCCAGCATCTGTGTGCAGCGCCAGCTCGCACTCCGCCGGTATATCGGTCAAGCGCTGACATTTGACTGGGATCCTCTTCGCCGACCACGATTATAAATCATATTGCAGAGGAGCATAGTTTTACGATCGGCGCTCATTATACACATCGTATCGTATTTAGGATGATATATAATATTTACAATGGCCATATAACCATGATCCGTAATGACGTTAAATTACAGAGCCGACCGCGTTCTATATGAGAGAGTTAGCTGCGGTGATTATTAAAAATCAATTTGGACATTATTAACTATACGACTCATGAATTGGTCTTCAGTTTAATGAACACCGGCCGTATTTACATAACGTCAGATTAGACGCGAATGATTCCGACCCGACCCGATCTAGTTTGTATTGATAAATTCAGGTTTTTATGGACGCAATACTGACAGTTATCACGAAAGTAGGGGCATAAAGTCAACATTAAATTAACTCATTAGCACTAAATTATTTGTTGGGAGATTATAATATATTTATCCATTTATTGTTGGTAAAATTTGATGATCTTGCAGTTGTTTCAGTAAAAGATTTAACAAGACTCGTTTGCGCCGCTCTAATCGCAACTATAATATTATATATCATATATCACGATAAAATTTTTATAGCTATTTTATTCACGGACTTTGTGTGATTATCAATAATAAAACTATGCCTCGGGACAATATCCAGCCGAAGATAACATTAAGATTAGAGAAGTCTTGCCGATTGCGCAAAGACTGGCTTGTGTTTCAATTATCTATTGTATACTGAAAAATTGGCGTTCAACGTACAATATCGAAACGTAGCGCCATATGTACGATACGATATAAAATAATCCTCGAAAATTATGTTTAAAAGCCTACATAAATATATAGATTAATATTATCAAAACATAATTCTGTATTTTTTTGTCGTTTTTTTTATAATAATTTGCTTCTATTTTCGGGGATTTTGGGGCAGAATGAAACTAAACCTACAGTCAAATATACATGACATACATAAATTATGAAAATAAAAAAATTAAAATGTATACATCAATTATATTATTTTTAAACTTTGATTAAATGCATTCATAGTTATTTATTAATTTTAAGCTTATTAAGATTTCCGATAATTACGAGATTAAATTTAAAAACGTATAAGAATTTGACTGTTTTAGAATAAAAATATAAAACCTTCGCAGGATCAAACATTGAACGTTTCAAATATTTTGGTTTATAATAAGAATTAAAAGTGTTTGAGGTAATCGTTGGATATATTAACCTTTCCGAAAGCGATATTTATGAATTCTAAGAATTCTTTATGACACTGGCCAGGGGTTAATGGTGAGTTATACAATCCATAGATCCTTTAAAAAAAATATTGAGGCTTTATATGGTTGAATAGTGATTATTATATGGTTAAATTGTAATTTCTCTTTCATACCATTCAATCATTCTCAAATAAATAAATATTATGTATAACTAAATTTAAAAGATTTCCTTGTCTGGATTTAACACAATAATTCCTTCGCATTGGGGTATACAAAAAATTTAGCCTGTAGGAAAAACTATCAATACAATAATGTAATATATGTTTAAAAATTATCAATTATAATAAAGTTTAATTTATTATTTCTGTAGACTTTACTTAGGGTAAATGTATATAATACATTTTTTTATAAAAATAAACTATCATAGAATTTAATTGTGGATCTTATTTTCAAAATTTTCACGACCTACAGCTTTTTTACGGCATTTTATTGAGTTCCTTCGTCCTCGTATAGGTAATAACAGTAATCTTTCTTGAAAATTAAAAAGATATATTCATACTGCCATCATTCGTCCTCAAATTGTGTACCTAAATCATTAAGAAATATGCCACTCCTTTCTACGATAATCTCTATAAATTTACAGATATTATATAAACCACTCCATTTCCTCCCTCGCTAATTATAACCACAAATACTTCCAATCCTTCCATAGAATTGCCTAACTAAACAGTTTTACTTCTAACTAAAAAAGGGGAAGTAGATGCCATAAACAATTCAACTCAGACCCCTTGTTTTCCATTTTAAAACAATAAATCTTTAACTTAGCTTCAAAGAGTAAAAAAATCATCATCTTCTTAGCAACTTTTGCTCTCTTCCTTCTTTTCTTCCCTATTTATTAAATATAAAAGCTGCTAACGGCTTTTTTTGCTTCTGCGTCTGGTTTATCTATGTTACCTGTTGAGATAGCTTTCTGTAATTTTATATTTTTCTGCATTTACTTTTGTTCTGCTTTTACTTGTTTATAAAACTTTATCTTTACATTAATTTTTCTATATATTAATACTTGTTTTGCTTTTCGTTTCTTATGCTTTTTCAAATATTAAATAAAAAATAGCATCTGACAAGTATTTATATTTAATTTTGTCTTAATTCTATTGTTTAACATGTATTATGTTCAACGAAGAGTACGATAATGGGAAGAACCCAATACACTCGCACGCTTTTGGCCATGATGGCATTTTATCTAATAATCCCTCTTTTCGTATTAATTTTATTTGTTTTTTTTCCTCTTATTGTTAAGTGTGTTTAAACACAGAAATAAATTTGTAAGAAATACAATTTATTGCACTACATAAGTAGTCATCAGATTTATAAAATTGCGCACTTTTGTAAAATATACTAATGCACTCTATATTGAAATTTAAAAACTATGAATTTTTAAAAAAAGTAATACAAAATCATGGAAATGTATATTGCAATTTTTTTCGGATTATCGATAGTTTACCGATATCAATTCATAAATTGTTGTATGCATCAATCAGTATTGATCCGATAATCTATCTAATCATTTCTATAGACGTAACTAGCAAGCCTACGACGATTCGAAACGAAAGTAAAATTCTGATGGCGTTATTGTGGATGGCGATCGCAGATACCACCGAAACGCGATCACTTGTTAAAACTGATTCGACTGTTTTCACTTACGTCTCGTAATTGCGCCTAAACTCAATACGGCCTTTGAAATTACTGTAATCAGTGAAACCGAGTTGTGCCTCCGCGCGCGGGGTATCGTTCCGCTGTACTAGACTTTCGTTGATGCCACTCTGGTAGCCCGAGGCTATCGATACTGATTCGGATACCGGAACAGCGATAAATAACTTAACGACGCTGGGTTCCTGCGTGGATTCTTACATGGGTCCAGATCGTACGTGGACCACATTAGCCTGCCAATACGTTATGTACACATACATCTATCTAGTACCAATGCGAATAGTGGTAAAAGCCGACAGCCCAATGTCTTAAGAGTCATGACTCAATCTATTAATATATAAAATATAATCCTTCGCAGGTAATGAGAATTATATAACATTGTGATAAAAAATATATGCACAGCCGTCTGTAAATATATGCAAGTATTTTGATCGGGGGTAATTTTATATAAAAATAATTTCATTGTGGTTTCACGATTCAATCTGAATTGCATCATTAAATTGCATCAATATATAAGAATGCACATAACAAAATAACACGCGAATATATAATAATAACACAACGTGTACATACCGTTTCGTTAACTCGAGCTTTTGTTTGGATAAACGGATTAGTTTTTATGCCGAAATCGATTTACGCAGTTAACATAATTGGTGTATTAGAGGCTGTTGGTTGATCTGTGATGATATAGTGGATATAGAGCTATATTATATTATGATTATAGACAAAAAAAGATGCATGACGATGGGCGGGTGCCGTGACCTGGGCTCCAGGCGGAAGCGGCTCAGAGAAGATCGCATCAGGCAAAATGAACTAATAAACTTGGTCCATAAACTGGATCTGGATCAATGATCTACGCTTCCACATAACTGGCCAATGATGTGCGCAACCAGCTGACCTGCTCGCACTCTGCGGCTTCTTCGCAGATCGGACAATTCATTTTAAAAAAATGAGCGTCGTGAATAAAAAAAATGAAGCCACCGCGACTAAAAGCAAAAATTGTATTTAATTTTGTTTTAATAGCAATGCGTTATCTTTCAATATCGAAGATTTAAATTGCGAAGACGTGCGCTACACTGAATCAAAATTATTGATATTATTTTTAACGATCGGTCAATTGGATAAAATTAAAATGCAAACAAATGTGTTACGAATAGGATGCGACGGCGGTGCATTCCATCACGCGTTGCGAAGCTCTCGCTGTCCGTTACGCCGCCGTTAGAGTCGTTAGGCGGCGCGTCGTTAGCGATAACGGCCGATGGTATCGCCCCTTCTCGACACTGTCTACATCTTCAACTGACGCTGATGTCTCTCTCTCTACAGACCGATGTCACGTATGCTATTGTAGATCAAGCCTAAAACGACGTACTCTTGTAATTAGAGTGTTGTAGGCATAACAGGTTTAGCAGATGAAATAAAACATAATAGTCGAATAATTTAAATTATTCATACAATTTATTCTCCATTACATAAATTTTTTTTGCTAAATCTGAAAAAATCTCTAAACTTTTTTCCTGTCTTTTTATAAGACGGAGAAAAGAAAAGATTGCTCCACCATGTTAGTCATCGTATAAAATTCATCCACTATTTTTGCAATATGGTAAATCAAACGAGAACCGAAGAAGATCATTCCTATCAAAATGTATTATCGTTTATTACAAAACATAATATTAATTTTAAAAAAATGCAAAATAGATTTATTGAAAAAAAAATAAGTTGTAAACGTCAAAGAAATCAATAAAATTTAATATAAAAATATATTATTTAGTATGGCTTTTTGTGCGATAAACGTATTTGTTTGATTTGAGAAAAATCAATTATCACTGAAAATTTCTAGCAGTAAAATACACAAACCAATATGATGTATAAAATGTACCAATTTAAAAAAATGAGTTTCTTTAAATATTTGCATTATTCACCCTAAAATAAGTAGTTATTACGAATTGACTGAATCGTACTATGAATCTATAAAGTTAATTTTATGCACTTATTAAAATAAGGGATACGCACAACGCGATTTTAAAAAAAACTATGTCCCACTAAAATAAACAAATACTATATTTCTACATGAATTATTTGTTGTAGCGATTCCCAAATAAAATATGTATGTATACATGTATTGTCAATATCGCGCGTAATTGCGTTCCGGTGTTTATTGGCGCAAAATGGCATCATTTTATGTCACAATAGCCAATGACAAATTAGTAAAAAAAACAATATGGTAAAATTTATCAACGAACAGCTACTTTAATTCACGAGGGCTTGCGATTTTTTAAGAGTAAGAAATAGCATTTTCTCACTTGCATGGCTGGATATCAATACATGAATTATATAAACAACTTGTAAAACAAAAACATAGAAGCGGATTACAGATTTTGTAATAATCAGAAATACAAAAAAAGTAAACAAAATGGTGTAAGTTATCAACTGCTTTAATTCACGAGGGGTTTGTAATTTGCTATAAATATGGAACAACATATTCTCATTTATGATCTCAACTTAGAACGAACTTTAAAATTCCTGGATAACTGGAAATCAAGTAATGTATAAACAACTTGTGAAACAAAAAGCACAGTAGTTATTACAGATTTCCTAATAATAACAAATAAAAAGCTTCATTAAATTCTAACAAAACTGACGAGTCTTTAGTATTACTTTTTTTGTATGAATAATATTTTGTATAATTTATTTATTAAGTTACCATCATACCTTTTTCTAGATTTTATAAACCACAACGTTCGTCTCTTTTAAAATAACATGTTTTTTTAATTTAGGGTACCAATCCTAATTTTTTTTTATGAATTTTATTATTTTTAGCATTATTTTTGGTGTAACGTTTCTACCGTGTAAAAAAAGCATTGAGTGTATATGAAAACAACAAGTACTAAATTAAATTATAATTTAAGATTCCCTTAGAAGGGCCTCCTTCGGGCTACGAACTTGTGTTTTTTTTTGTAATACAGATACTATCTTTAATTTTTGAGAAAGCTTTCTGCCATACTCATCCAACTCGCCAACTGCGCGCTATTCTGCATCGAGGCATGTGGAGAAGCACCAACACGACTCCAATCTCGCTGGCATTGCAACAAAAGACAAGAGTTTGGGCAAGCTGGAAGAGAACGAGTGCGGCACACGTCAAATTTGTTATTTCTGTCGGCCTTGTCAGTGGTGTGCTTGCTGTCTTATTAGATGTTATCAGCGGCCGATGTGGTACAATAATCGTGGCTCTTGGACATTCACTTTGTCCCGAGGCTACCCGCGCCCGCTGATAAGACCATCTCTCGTGGGGAGTGCGCCAGATAGCCATCTGCGAATAACTAACTCTATGACCAATCCCTAACCGTACTCTGGCCAAACAAGCCAACTATTGTTTTTGCTCGTGGCAGAGTTTTCAATCAGCAAATTCGATATCTCACCAAGATTAAGCGGTAATAAATTTAAATTTCCTCTAGTGGATAATCGCGAAATTTTATGCAAGGTCAAACAATGGTCTCTTACATATGCATACTTGCAAACGTCACTACATTTTTATCACATTTAATCAATAACTCTGTAACCGATTTATTTATATTTAATATTATTAAGAACAATGTTAAAGCTTATTTCCAGTGAAATGCGAAATGTTATCATTTTCTCAAAAACAATACGGCCATATGAACTCGCCAATGAAAACAAAGAATTTTAAATGCTGCAGATATTTTTTAAACTATTAGAATGATCTCATAATAAATACAAATTAAATGTTGACGAGTATTTGCTAATATCGGAGATGGTTACTCGGGGCGGGTGTGGTGCCTCATCTTCTCGACTCGGTTGGGCAACCTTCCCGACCCGGTGGCAGATAGCCGTCTATCAGCCGGGCACGAGATCAAGATTGAACGGTCCATTGGGCAAGAGTGCGCCTGCGCGGGGCCACAGGTCGCGGCCTGCGCGGCTAATCGCCCTCTTGCGAAACATCCTCTATCGCTCCACATCTACTGCAGGGCCTCCTCCCGTACTTACATACTCGTACTTGATGAGGCACGATCCGCCGATACTTAAACCGGCAGATCAATAATTGTTAAAGAAAACATTTATTGCAAGCGTATTGCTTTTGGTATTATTTTAAATAAAATTAATTATTTTCTACATTAAATATACTTATCTAAATCATCAATAAATATAATGTACTAATACATATGTATATATATTGTCCAGTTGTCATATATAATATCCAGCGCTCTTTATTTAAGAGATCAGCATTTTATTTCACATCGAAATATTGCTAAAATTTAGAATATGCATAGTACGTACCCAAGTGAAAAGATATAAGAATACTTACAATAATAATTAGAACCTACCTTGGTTTATTCGCAATATACACATACACAACGATCTGAAAATCCTTCCTCTCAAAGACCTTATTAAAAAATATGCCACTCCTGTATACAATAATCTCCATAAATTTACAAATATAAACCCCTCTATTTCTCTCTCTCGCTAACGATGACCCTAAATACTTCCTAAATACCTAAAACAGTTTTACTTCCCACTAAAAAAAGAGAAGTAGATAACACAAATAATTCAACTGATCATCTTCAACTTAGCTTCAAATAAAAGTTAAAAAATCATCAACAACTTTTAGCTTGCTTTCCTTCTTTTCTTCTCTATCTATTAAATATAAAAGAACCAAAAAAAACCTTAAATTTATTATCATATCAAATCTAGCCTTAACAAGAATTATATCCGGTTTTATGAACTTTTAAAACGCAAACCTTATTTATCAAAAAAAATATTTATTTAAATTAATATATAAGGTTATGGTTTACTCGATCATTTTATTATAAGTGTTTTATTAATACATATAATAAGCTTGTAATTTTAGTGCAATAAACGCTGCCTTTTATTTTTATAAAAATCTAATATTTTAAAAATGAAAATCTGCTTCATCGTTTTAGGTGCAGTGTACGCGTTTAACCGTGAATAATGAAATGACTTCCAACAGTCCAAGAAGCTCAACATTTCTACAGGAAGAGCCGCCCCTACCCGAGGCCATCACGAGACCTATTGCTTCTTGACTTCCTTACTTTTGTGTTTAACGACATGTCCTACTGATACGTGCAATCACGATTTTCTAATTATGAAAATAGGCACGTAGCCCGACAGTCATAAATGTTATATTTGCTTATACCATTACAGCGAGTGAATACAACGATTCGAAATAAATATATTGTACAATGCATGTTTAACTCGACTTGCGAATTGCACAGAAGCTAATTTATTATTTAACACATATCACAGATGAAAATAATCAGACTTTTTTAACATAAAAAATATTAACAGGTGCAATGTGCCGTAATTGGCGCTCAGTCAATATCCAATGAATCAAAGAGCCATTATTGCTCTCCACGTGTTGATTAGTCGAAATTATGATTAATACAAAAAATTTTCATTGCAGTGATCTCGCTAATCGCATGTAATAAATAGTAATATTGCCTTAGCGCGTATAAAAAGTGCTTGTATTTTGGACAATTAGCGGTGCGCCGGATTGACAGTTAAATTACATATCATTTAAATTCATGTTAATAATATAATGACTGTTTGGACTTCATCTATTGATTTGACCATTTATTGTTATAGTATGTGACGTAAAGGGAAACGGAAATCTTCTACTTATTTTATATAGTATTTGCACATGTAAAATCAAACATCGTCACTGTAAGACTTCGATTATGCCAAAATATTTTTTCATTCATATTTTGACAATTATTAATGATAATCATTATTATACGAAGTAGTCAATCCTTTTAAAAATGTTGTCAAATTATTGCGTTACATAAGTTACGCGGAAAAACTAAGTAAAACTATTATTTATTATTATCATATAGTCTTCAAAAAAATATTATAGACGATGTCAGTCCTATTTCTGATTGTGAAAAATATCAAAAGTGGATCCATAATATGTATTTATAAAATCTTGCCCAACATTTACAGTTTAGAATCGATAATTCTGATGAAAACGTCTAAAAATAATAATATATATAACAAATCTTACAGTGCCACTTTAAATCACAAATAATTGATTCCTAAAAATGTGTGCGAATGTTGAATATTTGATAATATAGGACTTAAAAATCATCAAAAATGTTTATTTATCAATAATATTCATTTTTTAATATATGTACTATTAAAACATACCTATCATTGTTTGGTCCATGAGTTGTATGAGGCAGGTAATATTGGAAGGAAGAAAAATAAAATTGAATTCCGGGTTTATATAAACTGAAAATAAATAACGAGTTATGTCGGCTTAAAATAAATAAAAACGGTTAAAAAATAACAACTCGGAGCTGAACTGAAAACTGAAAAAAAACGTTTTTCCAATACAATAGCCGAAACCAAACTAATATATTTTTTTATTGAACTGCAAAAAATAACGGTTTGAATCTCTGTAATAATGTCTACAAAAGTCGAGATTTTATGGAAGTTTTTGGTTATTTTAACTGCGTACGATGGCTTGTAAGAATTTTTAATAAATATATATTTTTTTTAATGAAATATATGCCATATATCATATAATATAATATTAATAGTTGCATTAAATACAATAATTTCGAAGCCATATAAGAATTTGTTAATATCAAGTGCAATTCATCACATCCATCATTTCTGAAGATTTTTCACGTACGTTTTTTTTATAACTATTTTTATATAAACGTATGTTTATTAACAGGTAATAAAAACATATTTAATAAATAATACAATTTGTGATATGCTGCAAAAGCTTTTCGGCGAATGAAAGCCCACAAAAGAGTTATAGTTTCCAAGCATCATATAACACACAAGAAGTTATATTTTATTGGAATTAAAAAATGAAAAATGTAAACGCTTTTGGCAATATTTTTGAACAATCTCATCTTGCCAGTGCTCTGTAGATAAAATATACGGATACTTAGCATATAGCAATTTCAAGCTCATTTTACAACACAGGCAAAAAAAATGATTACATTTCAATCATACTTCCGCAGTGGCGGACACTTCGTCACTTTCTACGCCCAAAAAACGAAAAGGACAAACATCGTGTCCACTGCGGCGGAACGGACTACGTTTCCACAGATCATTGATGAGCGAGCATTCACTTTCAAAGCACGCCAGCTACGCCTTCGACGCCGTGCGGCGCCGCGCGACGCCCGACGATCGCGCGCCAAAAAGAAACGGCGACCCAGATCCGCCACGGGAATGGCGATCTACACACCTAAAATAACAGTAATTGCCCAATTTCGTAATTGTTATCGAACCGTGGCCGATCGTCGTCAATGGGCGTCGCGTTTTGTTGGCCAAACAAATTTAACGCGTGTCCAACGAGCAACGGGGGGAATTCTAATTTGATAATTGGTTGGTCACGGCCTCATACGAATATCGATAAAAAAATTAGCAATTATCTTTACAAAATCTTACATTATCTTATTTTAATAAAAATTCATGATCCCCATTTAATTTTCATCGAATATGAAAATTTTACTTTTAACACATTTTTACTTTAATCACATTATATTATAATATTACATAGCAAAAACAAAATATCGCGTGGACTCTAGGTCGCGCACACTGTTGCGAAACTCAAGGACTAACATTGTTCTCTATCTGTCAATTTCGATACTATCCAGGAAGTACAATATAAACATTACTAAGTGGCATGACGAATTTCTCTTCATCACATGGTTGTCGTACACGTGTGTCGGACAAGGTAAATTTTATCTCACCGGCGACGCTCGCATCGCCATCGCCGGGCAACGACGGCCACAGCCCGTGATTTGAGTGGTAGCCGACAGAAATATTTGTTTTGCATGGTTGGCTAATTATCCATCCGAATGGACAACGTGAATATTGCACGTTGGAAAAAAAAGATAAATGTGTATCCCCTTCTATTCTTATCTCTGCATCTTGACAAATGAATGTTTTGCTGCCATTTAGTTTACACAATGCTACTTCAAATTTAAACTGTACGCGTGTATCGCGCTATTTCGACAATCCATTATTTACGATTCGACGCTGATGAAATAATCCTGTCACCTATGGTTAACAAAATAATAAAAATATCATTTTTTTTACCAAGTTTATATATAGTACATATATATTTTATTTGTTTCATAAAAACTGCAAATAACTGAAAGTCTTATTACAAATATTTTTAAATAGAGAAGCTAGTTTTGTTCACAGATACTACTAAATAAATCCCGAGATATTGGTTTGAAATATAATATATTTCTTGCTTCATTCAAAATCTGACAATCATTGTTTAAATAGCTAACTGATATATTTCAATCGATCGACTAAATCATAACGATCTTAGGGTTAAATAATTTAAAATAAAATAAATAAAATCACTTAATATATTATGCAGTCTAGCAACCAATATGCGTAAAACCCAGTAAACCAAAGCTAATGAATTCCTTGAAGCATGCCTAGCCAAGAGCTGGGAGCCTTGACTTATCAGATCTAAGAAGCAATTCAAATTTTATGTTTAAGAATCGGGCACTCAGTATAAATAATAAATTATATCAGAATTTATTATTTATTTATTTATTTATTGACGATGGTTGGATGGTATAACAGAAGATTCTGAAGATGCAAGGGGAATGAGTCTCTCACATTAATATCCCCCCAGTGTCAAACTACGACACTGGTTAATGTTAATATTATTTCAGTTGGATCGAAATTTGTATTATTTATTCCACGAAGGATAGATGACATTAAATTAATAACCTGGCTAAGGTTAACTTACATTATCTAAATAATATGCATTTTAAATTCATTTATTTTACTATTGAACAATAACGAATCGTTGTTTTTCCTAATAAGAAACATCCGAGTAGCTAAGGTGTTAATTAATTAATTGTTAAACAATTAAATTATTTGAGTATTAGCCACCAATAAGTCTTCTCCATCCAAAAAATATTTTGAGTCCTTTACGGCTCTTCAGTTATCAGTTCTCAATTTTAAATTATATTTTTATTAGATTAAATTATATAGCAAATATTTCATATTAAACGAGCCTATATATCAGGCATAAAAGTAATTATTAAAAAATATATATAAATTAAATCACATCTCATCTTGGAAAATAAAAATAAATATTCTTACCAGAGTTGAATCATATCAATTTAAATAACTTTCAGATCTATTGTTTAATGCTTAGTAAGACTACTTCATCGGTACCAAATAATATTTTTATTTCATAATTTAAATAAATTTATTTAAATTTTCTTCGCCAAAGATTAATGTTTGAAATAATAACAAAATAATAAATATATATTTAATTACCATTCCAATAAGAATTTCGCTGTGTTTTTCAATATAATTATATTTAAAATAAAAATAGCACATTTTCATATGAATGTATTGTTCAAACAAATTATTAGAATTGCGGATATTTTTCAGCCTATTTGAATTGAAGAAAAAACTTCGAATACCAATTATTTTGAAGCAACCACGCATATCAAATGGTTTCTTTACGCAAACCATAGCAAGCATCTTTGCTTGCATTTTATCGTTTTGATCACTTTCGCTGTTTTTATCTTTCATGTAAATTGTCCGCAGTTTATTGTTTAACCGCATTTATAAAATATTTTATTTATTTATAAAATATGATACTAATTTACATAAAAAATATCAAATATACGATTTAATTTCAGACTCGACATACTGAATGAATGAACGACCGAAAATGCATGTCGGCGATAACGCATTTGAAAATTTACTTTGGATCAAGTTTTGACCTCTGAAATTGATTCTATTGTGGAGAAAATTTGGTTGCTAATAGCCACGCACCACAGTCGTGGCTATAAAAAGATCGAGAGTGGCAGGCCGGTAGTCTTCCTGACCCGGTCACTTTCTAGCGGCCGATACAATTTGGACACGTACACGTCTGCTGGCCACGACAAAAAGTGATGCCCATTGTGACCGGCTAACAGTACTCTGATTGTTCGATTAGCGCTGCAAAATGAGATGCCGATTAAAAAGTATAACAAAGAAATGGATCAATCGACGCCATCGAGACCGTCGAGGGCTCCACATCTGACGTTTATGCCGTATAACCTATTCGAAACCTTAAAACAAAATAATAATGCTAAGGAATCAAAATTAGCTCAATTAAACGAAATTTTATTATTGGCACTTTTAATCAATCGTTGAACTTTTTTAAAAGTCGATTCGTCCGTTTGCACAGCGTAGACACATTCTGATATTAGATTTTGTCACTTGCGAAAACGAAAGTACTTTTTTGTCTATTAACAATCATAAGCTTTCGATAACCGTGACAAACCGCCAACTCATATTGGACTAATCTATTGTGCCTGGGATGAGATACTGTATTTGGGATAATAGAAAAAGTGTCGGTACATTCTCAAAGAAAATCCGATGAAAGATAATGCTAATAACATTTCACTACTATCTAATGGTGTATTTATAAAATATTTAGATGAAAGCTTTTGTAAATATTGGCTACTCAAAATGCAATCATAATATTGAAATCTTTTATTTTATTCGATTACATAGTTGACTAGTATTCCAAGGGGTGTGAAAATTATACACATACTCAACTCTTATTTACACGGTCCACGAAACGAATACTATTTTTTACACGATTTATTTGTAACAACACGATTCCCAGAAACAAAATATTCATATATGTATTTTCAATTTCGAGGGGTGTTAGGTTCCAGAGTTTATTGGCAAAAAAGGAGTTAATTTTATATCACAATAATCAACGACCAATTGGTAAAAAAAGTAAACAAAATGATGAAACTAACTTATTAACTAGCAGTTACTTTAATTTATAAGGACATGCAATTTACTATAAATAATACTTTTTCTCACTTTCATCCTGCTCTAGAAAGAGTTGTGAAATTCCAACGGAACCTCGAAATTTATATGGTTGAACATCAGGATAATGTATAAACAATTTGTGAAATAAAAACTACAAAAGTACATAACAGATTTTTTTAAATGATGGTTTTATAGGACGGGTTTATTTAAAATATCACTCTTTTACATAGTGTTAGGAAGAACGTATCTAGTGTGTTAAATAAGAATACAGTGTTTAATACATACTTATGGATTTATAATTTAAATAAATTCAAATCAGCTATAGACAAAATCAGTATTGAATAAGTTAAATTCGAAAAAAGCATAAACGAACTATAATTTTACTCAAATTAAACAAATCTCTAAGTCCTGTACAATTGTTGTTTGTAATAATAAAATGTTATCTGAATCTGTTACTATTAAACATAAAGGAAATTTAAATATGTGTGCAAAAACATAATTGTTTTGCATTTTATTTAGTAAGAAAAACAATTTTTTGCTAATTAAATTTTCTTTAGTAAAAAAATAACTCTAATTTAGTGTATCAGAAATTTAAAAGTTGTATAAACTTTAAAGCAATTTGATAACTAATTTACTTCTTATTTTCTTTTGTTATAAATTAAAAATATGCTCGTAAAAATTAGATAACAAATATTTATAACATATGCCTATCGATAATGTATAAAAATACCGTTGCAAAGTTATCTAGGCTTTAATGTAATATAGACACAACAGAAGTGTTGATATATGTCACAATGACAATTAACGGCAGTACAGAATCATTAGTAAGCTTGAATCCTTTTTCATACGGTTTTGTAATAAGGCTTATTAAAATATAATCCATAAATCATTTTCTTAAGTAACTATGCTAAATTTTTGTTAGTCGTTTGAACTGAACAAATTTATAAGCAAAACTTAAAATCGAGTTTTTTTACTAAAGATGAACGCAAAAAACAGTAGTAATTTTCTAGTTATTATTATAAATTTTGAGACAACTTTTCTACGATAAAATAATGCAAAGTAACAATATTATCTGTTGATAGGATACATAGAAATCTGTCGGACAGAGCGAACACGAGAAGATGCTGCCGTTTACGCAGCACAGAAGCGAATGTATATTATTAACAAAGGGCGTGGGTTTAGGATGATGATTCAAAATATAATATAAAACAAAAAGTGAACGGAGAACTAATGTGGGGGCTAAAACTGAATCCGGTGTGATGCAGTGCCTCTCAGCAGAGTACAATGTTGAATGCACCGCGCTAGATAGATATCGGCGATAAGAGACGCAGCAGGAGCCGCCCTGCCCCTCCCACCGCGGCCTTGATACGTTTCCCAACAATATGATCTCTGCGATACTCAGAGGATTGATCGGAGAGTGGGATGAATGCAGTAGGCCTTCGAGGTCGTGCTGATTTGCAGATTTTTTCTACGACGATGCCAAACGCGCAGGCAGATAGATTACCATCAGACACGCCGAAAGGTCGACTTCCTGAAACTGAATTTCGACGGTGTCCGTCCGATTTCTAGCAATCGATTGAACATCTACACTCTAATTTTTGGTCATCTACAAAATATGATGTTAATTAATATACAAGAATATAGCGCTTACAATTATCGTCGGAGTGGCCAGACTCCGGTGGGTCGGTCACGTGTCAAGGATGCGGGACAGTCAGCCGCCGAAAAGGCTTATGGTTAACAAGCCTTCCTGTCCCCGGAGGAAAGGAAGACCAAGGCTGAGATAGTTTGATTGTGTACAGAGGGATACTGCATTATTGAAACTTATCGGAAGATGAAGCGACATGGCGGTAGACCGGATAAAAAGGTAAAGGGTGTTGGATGAAACAAGGGCTCTACAATAGATAAAGATGATAATTATTATACACAAATTAAAGCATATATATTTTTTTTAAATCTATATCGAGTTAGCCTGCGAACAGGACTATGGATATCCGTAACACGTCAACCACTCCAATGATTACTTCGCGTTATCTAATCAACTTTAGATCGCTATATTTATTTAAATTAATAAAAAAAAGGATATACAAATGACAAATGGCCAATTATTAATAATGAAGGGTTTGCAATGAACGCAACATGTTTTCCGGTATACAAGAAATTCAGCATCGATTTGACATATTGACATTTTATCTTCAATACAAGGCCGTGTCATTTTTTTGCTGGCGAATAAGTCACTCATATTTGACTCGAGTGATTTTTTTCCGCAGTCAGATTGTGAACGCTTTTTTGTCTTCGCAGTTGTTTGTTGCAAACTATCTAATGCATTGGACAAGACGCAAATAAAAAAAAAATGAACTGTCATGTCACCCTGCCCACTAGAAAGGAATCGAGATTATTTCGCTATTAAAAATATCGACAATTTAAATTAGCGGTTTAATCGAAAATGAATTAATCACTCGTGTGAATAGCCAACACGTAATTATTCAACTTCTGCATTTTTGAGCCGATGATAAAAAAATGCTGTCCATGGGAATTGCAACCGTTAATGATTTAATGCTCTAAAAATAAACCAATACAATATAAATTATTTATGAATTATTAATATTCATATTATTCTATATACTTGTGTGATTTATTTGACATTCTTCATTTTTGTTTTTGACATGATAAACATCCATTTAATCATTTTTTCCAATAACAATATTCTAGAAATTTTCCGACCAGCCTCAATTCAATGTCTGAATTTATATATAAGAATAAAAAAAATCAAAAGGTTATCTTTTACAATCATATCGTTTCTAGTTCTAGATTTCAACAAAAATATTAACAATTAAAAAAATCCCTAACCAATATATTAATAATAATAAAAGACTGCCATTTTCTGACTTGTGCGATGATAATATAAAGCAGCATTAACAAAACGACGACAATAAATATTAATCGCGGCAAGAAATGCAATGATAATTGTACAAATGCCTCGGTCAAAGGATACGATCGCTCGAGCGCTCAATAATAATTAATCTAATCAAAACCGTTACCGGGTAGTTGGCCAGTTCAGGGCTATAATTAAATCACCCATGCGCGGGTTGGTCCCTGTTAACTGTTTTGAAGTAATTGAAAAAATACTAAGTATTTAGTTTTAATGATAAAGTCGTGCCAGAGGCGAAGCAGCCAGCGCTCGGGCCGCGTATCTGTTGCAAGGATCCGGCGGCAAGTTTCAGATGTTAATTTAGATTAGAAAACAAATAGACGAACGTGTTGTGCGATCTAAATTAATAAAAGCAAATATGTGATCAAATGCGAATGATGATCGGGAAATCAAAATCCGATTTTGACAAATATTATACACGCGGATTGTAACTATAATAATCTGATGAGCCTAGGACCAATTCGTATTTAATTCACGATCTAATCGGGTGCTATGAGCACCTCATGTAGCACACAGGTCACCGAATTGGCCTGGGTAGGGGCCTGGCTCCTGGCTTTCATAGATCCGTAGAATCTACGAAAACATGATTGTGCCGAACCGCTATCGCCGCCACATCCAATACCGACACAGGACAACACTTGACTTTACCTTTATTTTTTGAGTCGTGAAGCGATTACATATTATTATATTTTTTTTATATATAAGATATTAATCCACTTTCCCTCATTTCTGAGGATCGTGACCATGTGCATGATTCCCCTTATGGAGGACCATGGACATGGTTTTCATGATGGTTTTATTAATAATACTCGATTTTATTTATCTAAATAATATTAATAAAACACCCTACACGGTGAAAAATACCCTTAACTTTGAATAAATCACATCTGATTCACTTAATTTATCTTGGTTTATCTAAAATTCGGAGATATGCATGAAGACTTTATAATTGGCGGGATAAAATATTTTTCTGTTTTTTTTATTTCCCTCTGCAAATTTGAATATACAAACTTATAAATCCTTAACCTGGCCCAATACCATGATGAGTACTCTCAAAAATATAATAACTATAGACTCCAAAATTCATTATTAGCACACTATCTCTAAGAAAATTTGAAAAAATCGATCGTCAAAATTATCTCCTTGACCTATTCACTCGTCCCTATTCCCAACCGGTATAATAAATATATATTTGTGAAAATTCTTTAAAACTGCAGATTAAAAGGAAAAGAAACCAACCTCACACATTTGAATATAAGAACAAAGGAAATATTTTTTTTTTAAATCAAGAGACATCTACTGTATTTGTCAATTATTATTCTGTAGATTATATTTTATACTGATTTATATTTTTTTACTAACAATTGTATATAAATCTCCCTTAGTTATTATTGCCGAGGTTACTTAAATTAATTATTTAATTATTTAATAGTTAAAGACAATGCTTGATCTAAAAAGTACAATAATGAAGAAACTGTATAAAAAAGAACAAAGTATTAAATAAAAATATATAAATATATAACGAATGTAAATAAGAACAAATTTCGTCTTTAATTGCTTTGTTATAATCTTATATAACAGATCAACAAAATGGCGATACTTTGCACCCAAAATATCAACATTATTAGCCAAGTGGTTGAGCAGAGTAATAGCTCTGGTTACCGGAGAGTTTCTGAGAGCACCTGTCCTCGCATTTGGCGGAAGAAAAAGTACACGCGAACGAGATCGATAGTAGTGAGGTGGCGCTCATAAGGGCACTATGGTATAAACAAGGAATTATCAATATTCAACAAAAATATGTATGTAACCAAGTGTTCATGAACCAAAAATAATTTAAATTCAAGATTAGATAACGATATCTTGAAGTCTAATTATCAGTAAACGTATTACATTATTATACGTAAAACAAATATCATACTGATTAGCACAGAAAAAAACATAAAAAAATGAGAAATGCGATTAAGATTTTAAATTATATAGGTATGTACATAGATCTAATAAATTTAATAAAGCAAAATTTTTCTATCAAAATATAATTTTTTTAATAGCTTGTGATAATTTTTAGAATAAATATGTTACAAACCATTATTAATATTATTTTTATTAACCACGAATACAAAATAATAATAAAAAAAAATAAGTTAAATTACTTGAGCTATTGTTAAAAATTTGAAGGGAGTGAAAGTGGTATTGAACGAAGTATCTATCGCAAGTGATTTTATTGATTCTTATCAACCGAACCAATATGACCAGATTTATTTGACACCAATTCATTATTATCCACATTTAAAAATATATATTACATTTTTAGCACCGCTACCTCGATTGCGTTACAAAATTGGCCATAATCATAGATGCAACTGACCGCAAGTGAAAATTGAATTGTGGGTGTCGAACAAATGGCAAAAATTAATCTGTGCGTCTGGGCGAATTATCGACGTGCCTATTACAATATTTTTTATGCAAAAATTCGCAATAATTTCTTAATACCAAAGAAGAACAAAAAACGTAACAAGGCCTCATAAAATTGTTATGATTAGAAAAAGTGTGCAGTTCGGCGTCGATTCTTCCTACACGTTACACGGCTATACGCGCGTAGTCAGAGCGTTCTTCTACACTTATCGATTATTATTTATCAACCTTGGCGCGAATGTACAATTATTATGATAATAACAAAAAAATAACCTCAAACTGAGTGAGAAAAATTTCAACAATAATTCATAAACGTTTTGTTCCATAATCGGAGTTATTTTGCGAATTTTATTTTGAGCCGTATCGTTAATTGATTTAATGGATGTTTCCTTTATTTCATTATGGTCTGAAAGAAGCAGAACGGCGACAATTCTTGTCAATTTAATAATCACGTTTAATTTGCATACGCTAAAAGTATGTTTGAGTAAATATCGGCAGGTTAATGAAGTCATTTAAGGCATACAAATTGGTTGTAAAGGCAACGGTACGAGCGGTGTTCGCGCACCACCGGCAGTGTGCAAAATTGTCGAAAAGCCAGTCCTTGTCGATTTGCATACGTAAGTGAATTTAATGGGCTCATTATGATAATCGTCCTTCTTTAATATTCAGGTCATGCGAGCCGGCCGGGACTCATCTAGAGGGCGTCCACTCTGCCCGGAGAATCGGCGGTTGGAAAGCGGCTACATGTCCCAGCCGGCTAACTGGTGCGGAGATTACGAGAGGTCGTTACGTGAAATGAGCCTAGTGATAACGCGTCTATGTCGAAACTGTACCGGCAACCTTGCTCGAGTGCCCGCGGCCTGTAGGGTGACCGTCGCCTTCCAAATTGGCGCCGGTACTTCCTTCCGCGAGTACCACTCAAAACCGACGCCAATAAATCTATTTCCACGCGTTAATTAAGTGAGTTACTATGCGATCGTTATCGCCGTCGAATATATCCACACTTAGACAGGATTGGATGCGAGTTATTATCATGGTTTTATAGTTAAATTGTTAAATTGTCGACGAGACGATGATGGTGACCGCATTGAAGCGGTGACCGCTGAGCCGCCCTGGCCCGGAGGCTGGGCGCGGCGGCCCTCCCCGGCGCGACAGCCTCCGCAGCAGCCTCCACAACGCTCTGCTCTTGCGCCATGGCTGCCATTGTTGCCGCTGGTTGATAACGCGCCTGACTCAATAGTCGACCGTTCGCGATACACATTTGCAATGACGTCCGCAAAAAAAATCTGGTACACTGCGACATTATTTAACGTTTTTGCACCTGCTTCTGATTTCAATTGATTGCAATAATTAAAATATATACAATATATTAAATAATAATCTTTAAATAAAATATGCACACGCTGAATGTTTTTTATCGCTCGCATCCGGTACAGCTCAGTCTGCGACAAGACATCGCCGAGAGCGTGTCATTTGTGCATCATATTGATTAGTTAAAAAATCTAAAATATCTACGAAATTACAAAGCATATCAATAATTGATTTTATTTTTTAAAAAAATTCAAGATATCAATGAAGAATTCATTAAAATCTTGACTTGAAATGCTTGGGGTATCTGAAAGACCCTCTTCGGACAACGTGGTTGTTTTCGAGCCGACGTAATGAATGGGGTAAAATAAATATCTATAACAAGATAAATATAAAATAATATTTTTTTATATTTTCTCTGCTGTCTTAAAATAATGTTTTATTAGCATTTTGAATAGATACAATGGGCTTCATTTAAAAATATCTGAAAATATAATTATGGAATTTTATATAACAATAATGAAATAAAAATGTTCTGTGTTCATTGCTTTATTCCTATTGAACTTAAAACCTAAATAACTATACTTTCGTAAAATACTTGGTTGTTAAATAAAATATATTAAAATTATGTAAAATTACTATTTGGATACAATTGTTATTCGTTAACTTACGTCATTGCACTGTTAAACAATATTTTTTGGGCTGCGCATTTTGTCTCTTTCATCGTATTGTATAAATTGTCATTTTCTTTCTTTCACTTATAACTGAATAATTAAATATTACAAACTTAATACTTTGTTATGATTTGTTAAGCTGTAACACTTATATATTGCGAGACATGGGTGTTGGTAGCGAACAATAACCGGCTGAAAGTGTTCGAAATATAGAACTACCGAAGAATGTTGAAGATACCACGGACGAAACGACTCAATGTATAAAACCATATTTTAACATCATCAAGAGGTGCGAGAGCTTCCGAACAACGTAAAATTGAGTATTTTGAATACATCGTTCGTTGGTTAAAGTATCGCCTTCTGCTGACCATCATGGACACAAAAGTGGAAGGTAAAAGGTGGTTGGGAAAAAAGGAAAAAATAAGCTCTAATGGTTCCTGCAACTTTCGCAACTGTACCGGGCGAGGAGGATCAGAATTGTTCTAGTTCACTAAAAAATTGCCAAATTTATGAAATAAAAACAAAAGCTAATAAACCGCATACATCCCAAAATAGACAAGGCAGTTAAAGGAAAAGAATGGAGTATATTAACCTTTTGTCTAATTCATCTTACAGAGATCTTTAATGCTTAGCTATCTTTCTTCGCAATAGACAAAGCTGAAATACGCTGTATATGGGCGTTTCAGGTTTTGCGTGGCGGCTTGCGTGGGTGAGCAGAGTCGCAGGCCGCTGCCGGCCCAGCATCGGTCAACCACTATCCCAGGCCGGGTACAGTTGCGCCGATAAATCATCCTTTGACGCTCCACTTCTGTGCGCACCTAATCCTGGACTATCTAAGAATAGAACCACAATAAATTTGCCGACACACAATTTATACGTTACGGTGTGATCTAATCAGACATTGAATGTAATGCTCGTCGCTGACAGATTGATTAATTGCCATTTAAATAAATATTCTGAATACAGTATATTTCAGAGTATCATACCGAGCCGATATTAAATTAGATGCACAATAATTCAAATCAGACCCCTTGTTTTCCATATTAAAACAATCATCTTCAACTTTCATAGTTAAAAGCTACAAACGGCTTCTTTGCTTCTGTCTCTGGTTCATCAATGTTACCTGTTAAGATAGTTTACTTTAATTGTTATATTTTCTCTGCTTTTTCACTATTAGCTTTTCTTGTGCTTTACTTGTATACGGGGTTTTTACTTCAAATACACCCATTTACATTTCAAATACACCCTTTTGCATTTCAAATACACCCATTTACATTTCAAATACACCCTTTCGCATATCAAATACAACTGTTTGCAAATCCAACTAATCCTTTTAAAAATTTAGTTCAACAATTAAATATGTTTAAATAAATATACATAGACGTGTGCATAGTCATATGTCATAAACAGTGTCTCTGTTGATGTTTCCATAGCGGCTAGGATTCATCTCGCAGAGCGTCGTTATTTAGTGTTGTAAGCCTGCTACAACCTGGTTCATCCAGCAATGAAAAATTTCAAGATAGAAATTTGACAAATCAATACTCTGGATGTTTGTTCGGCAATGAACTCATCTCCTTACAAATTATTTTACGCACAATGACGGCAGATTTGCCGTTTAAAAAAAATAATCCCTGATATACGTTTACCTTCTAATTACGTTTTTTTATTATTTCCTTCAAAAACGTAAAAAACGGGTTCTATTGTGTTCAGTACTCCGATTCTAAGCTCGAATTGACGTTTTCCCAATAATTACGTTTTTTTACCAGTTTCTTTAACATCGTTATAAACGGGTTTTACTGTATTTAGTACCCCGAATTTACGTTTTTTTTTACCAGTTCCTCCAAAAACGTAAAAATCGGGTTTCACTGTAGTTAGTTAGTTAGTTTTCAATTTATGTTTTCCCTCTAATTACATTTTTTTACCAGTTCCTTAAAAAACGTTGAGGTCGTATTTGAAATGCAAAAGGGTGTATTTGAAATATAAAAGGGTGTATTTGAAGTATAAAACCTGTAGAACACATTATCGTTACATTTATTTTTCTATATATAAGTAAGTATCTGCTTTCTCTTTTCACTTCTTATTATGCTTTTTAAAATTTAAAAAAAATAGCATGTCACTGTTTTACACGGCTATACAAAAATGTAAATTTAATTTTGTCTTAGTTCTATTATTACATGTTTTTTTCCCCAAAAGCTGTAAATTACTCGAGCGCCGGCAACTCCCTAGAGAGCTACAATGCAAACATTAAGACGACACTGTGACTGTACAACGTACGGCGCTGTGACCGAGGGTGACAGTGAAAAAATATAATTTAAAAAATATGTAAGTATATGTAAGTTATGGGAAGCACAGACAAAATTGTTAGACGAAGAGTAATATGAGCAGAGCCTAATATACTCGCACACTTTTGGCCATGATAACGAACAACAATTTTTAAAATACGTAACTTACACACTTGTCCCACAAACACATGTAATTGCCAATGATAACGAACAACAATTTTTAAAATACGTAACTTACACACTTGTCCCACAAACACATGTAATTGCCAATGATTTTATCATATCAAACAAATTTTAGTAAATATGTTCATGATCGAATCAATACCGTAGGAAATAATAAGCCACAGAATATACCTGCTATACTGATAAATTTTATCATTATTTATTTGACCGCTATAATGACTAATTTATAGGAGAATTTAGATTAGATAAGCATTATTGATAATTGGTTTAAAAAAAATGACATGTTATTATATTAAACAGTAATAAGTCGTCGCGTATTCGCAATGGACGTTAATTTATCGCTGAAAAATGCAGTCATAAATGATGATTGCACCACCCTGCGGCAGCTGCTGGATGATGGCACCAACCCCAATACACATGTCGATAATAGTGCTAACACCGCGCTTCATTGCGCTGCAAAGTATGGTCGGTGTAACATCATAGTAATTCTATTGGATGCCGGCGCCCAATTAGAGCTTTATAACAAATTATTCCAAACTCCATTGATCATTGCCATAATGTCGAAAAAGGGCGAAGCTATCAAAAAGTTATTGGAGCAGGGAGCTGATGTAAACGTGTCAACTCTGGCAGAAATGACGCCATTGAAGTTTGCAATACAGCAAAATAAAGA
Source organism: Philopotamus ludificatus (assembly GCA_022495035.1). Taxonomy (NCBI): domain Eukaryota; kingdom Metazoa; phylum Arthropoda; class Insecta; order Trichoptera; family Philopotamidae; genus Philopotamus; species Philopotamus ludificatus. The sequence continues at coordinate 123,461 of JAGXCT010036873.1, read as the reverse complement.
AGAGCTTGTTTCGAGTCTAATTTCAAAAGAAGCCAAAATAACCCACTGTTCAATAACAGAAGCAATGATATTTAATCGAACTAATATATTAGAAATTTTATTACAAAAAGTCAATCCTGCCGATTTAAAGGAAAATCAATTTATAATTGAAAGTGTTCTAAAAAAAAAGATTACCTTTGTGAAGTTATTCATTAAATATGGTTGTGATATCGATACTAAAGATGAATGGAACTGGACTCCTCTTTATCACGCTGTAAAATTAAACTATTTCGATATAGTGAAAGTACTATTGGAAGGAAAGGCTAATCCTAATTACTGTGTTGTGAGAAACAAAACTCCGCTGTATTTAGCTACGTGCAACAATAACATCGAAATGATCAATCTATTGATTCTTTGGGGTGCTAAGAATCCACAATCTTGCAACAAAAAACGCGAAATGTTGCTGGAAGCCGTAAAAACTAACAATACTGATATCGTGAGTAAGCTTATCACAAATGAATATAATGTTGTTATAAATGCGACAGATCCTTATCGTAGAACATCCCTTATGACAGCCGCTAATGCAGGAAATGAGCAAATTGTAAACTTATTATTAGACTTGGGTGCAAATATGAATTTGATAGACAAGTACGGAAAAGATGCCGTCTACTTTGCAGCTTGGAATAGACATTTACATATAGTAAAAATAATGTTGAACAAAGGCTATATAATGATGTTTCATTTAGAGAATAATTATGATGATCAGACATTAAGCCATCCTAATCCAATATTTATAGCCTTAGATCATAATTTTGATTTGGAATTAATTATATTATTAATTGAATCTGCTTCGAATGAAGTATTAAAAGCAGAGAATAATTCAGGAGATAACGTTCTTCATTTATCTGTAAGAAAAAAATATATTGATGTCATACCAATATTGCTTGAGCGTGGAGTTTGCCAAACTTTAAATTCGCTAAATGAAACTCCGTTTGATATTGCCGTTAAAAATAAAAATCTCGACATTTTATTAAAATTATTATCAGTTAATGAAGACAAAAAAAATGTTCAATATCTCTTGGAAGTTATTAATAATAGAGAATACCAAATTATTGAGGCCTTGGTTGAGTGTGGATCAATAATAAATGAAAATCATATAAAAGCCGCTATTGATATGGAATTTAAAATTGATTACCAACCGACCAATAATTTTGTAATTAAATACGAAGATTGTTTAAAAAATAGTCTACTCGGAAAATTATTTTTAAATGATAACGTCTTGTCAGAGTTTAATAAATACGCACTAGACTATGCAATTAAAAATAAAAATGTAAAGGCAGTACATCAACTTTGTGAATCGGGTGTGATAAAAACAAACTCGGTTCGCAGCGAATCAATAGCTATAAAAAATATCTTATCATTTTATAAAATAAAACAAACAATGGAATCCAAAAAAAATCTTTTTAATATGTCTGAGAAGTATCCCTTGCACCTGGGTGTACAGAAACAAATAGGGGAGTTCATTGCTTTGGTCGAATATCTTCAAATTAGAAATGAAGACATTAACAAAAAATGTCCAAACAACGAAACTTCACTGCAAAAAGCTGTACGACTTGGAAGAGAACATGCTGCGATTGTTTTGATTGAAAATGGCGCCGATCCTTTTATGAGCCCCGAGCAGCTCGTTGCTTGTAAAAGAAACTGCTCTAACGAATTGTATACAACGTTGATCGAGGCTGGCGCAGGCGGTTCCAAAGGACTTATCCCTCTTAAATTACGGTGTCGATCCATCATACGGTCTAATTTAAGTCATTTTAGATCAATTCGGCAGAGCACAGTCGGAAAAATATTATTTTTAAATTATGAAAGATATAGGAAAATGTGTGAAAACGAGACAGATCACAATGGATACAATGCTCTGCATATCGCACTGAAAATTGGTTTGCCATGTGTCGCTTTGTATTTGATAAACTACTTAAAAATTGATGCTAACATCCAAGCGGACGATGGTACTACGGGGTTTCATTTGGCAATAAAAAAGAATTATCCAGAAATTGTATCTCTGCTGAAAGGAAAAACTGATTTAACTGTGGATAATAATGAATCGCAAACTCCGCTCATCATGGCCGCTAAAAATAATAACTATCAAATGGTGAAGTTGTTACTGAATGTATGCGAAATGAACGCTTCGGATAGCGAAGGATGGACCATTTTGCATTTCGCAGCTTACAATGGATGGTTGGACGTAGTAGAAACTTTATTGAGTGCAGATGTCGATCCTTGTTTACAAACATGGGATGGTTTAACCGCATTTCATATCGCAAGTCTCGCAGATCACTTTGACACAGTGAAGTTATTATATCGCTTTGGTTGTAATCCACATATTAGAAATAATAATTTACAAACTGCTTTAATGTTATCTACCCAAAATAATAATATACGCATCGTCGAGGAGCTGTTAATAATTGCTCCTAGTTTACTTAATATGAAAGATTATTTGGGACTAACATCGCTACACTATGCCGCAAGCAATGGTTACAGCATAATTGCAAATTTCTTGTTGAATTTTGGTGCCGATTACACCATCCTAACGAATGATGGTGACAGTGCATTAAACATAGCATGTGATAAAAGTCATATCGAGATGATATCTATATTGATAAAACACGAAGCTTCAAAGAGAAAGGAACAGAGCCAAACGTCAATAATGTTAGCAGCTGATAACAATAACATTAAACGGCTTGAAATAATGCTTCAAATAAATAACGTTTTAATCAACAGTATTGATGCAAATTCCCAGACAGCTCTACATTATGCAGCAAGAAAAGGACATGCGGATGTTGCCGAAGTACTATTGACGGCTGGCGCAGATTATACAATGGAAACGAATGATAAGCACACAGCTTTGGATATCGCGTGTGATAACAGTGATGAGATTATGGTCACGGTATTGATTAAGAATGAGATTAATAAAAATCACTGTTTCTTGATGTCAATAATAAATAATAAAATTAATAAAACCAGCATGTTGATGAAAATAGAGCCAACATTGATCGACGCCACAGATGAACAAGGTTTTACCCCGCTACACCATGCAGTGAAAAACAGCAATTTAAAAATATCAGAAGCCTTGCTGATTGCTGGTGCTGATTGCAGTGCTCAAACGAATAAAGGATACAGTCCTTTAAATTTAGCTTGTCGTGTTGGATGTATTGACATTATATATTTGTTATTCAAATATTCAATAAATACAGTTGCACCGTATTGTATATCTCTTTCGGAAGAAGCTATAAACACGTCTCGTCGCAAAATTGAATGTTCAAAAAAAATGATTGACCATAGGGATAATGACCATTGGACTAGTTTGCACCACGCAGTTCGAAAAGGTCACATTGATGTAGTAAATCTTTTGCTGGAAGCTGGTGCGGACTGTACCCTCATTTCAAACACTGGAAAGACGGTCCTGCATTTGGCAAGTTTGCATGGACACGCGGGCATATTGAAAATTTTATTAAATCACAACTCCGAGATGATAAATACTCAGGCTCATGGAGGTTGGACTCCTCTGCATTATGCTGTATTTTATGAAAGATTACCGGTTATTATCGAACTAAAAAAGGCCGGTGCAGATTCAACTATAAATACAATCAGTAACAGAAGTCCTCTAAATTACGCAACTATGAGGCTAAATTCTGAAATCGTTACACTCCTTCAACAAACATATAATAATTAATATATTAGTGTCGGACACAGAAAGAAAAATATATCAATTATACATGTAAGTTAATTTGATTTAAGAATATAAAAAAAATAACATAAATTTATAATTTCTATTATTTTTTACAGGAATCATTTCTACGCTATATTCCACTTAAAATCGGGGACATCACACATTTATTTTAATTAAAAAATGATATTGTAAAATTAAATTGCATTTGATGAATACAGTTTTTTTAAAAATTCAAAATTATTTTATTTGTTATCATACCAATAATTCTCTAAACACAGTCATACATTTCGAATCTTGGATTTAATAAAGTGAGTAGCTGCTGACTACGTGGTATTATTTGGCCGTTAGTTGGAGACAGCATCGACGATATTGCTCGACGGGCAATAAATATGATCGGATCGGGGTGTTCGGCATGCAAATGGCCTCTCACCCACAAAGCTAATGGAGGATAGGTTTATGTCTCGTGCAGATTGTGACCAATAAATAGTTGCGGAGGAACAAAGCCATTATCCCACCAGTGCATAAAGCAAAAGATGAATATTGAATCCTCGTCTGCGACATTTGGCCGGGCACGTGCGCTAAGGGACCATGTTCACTATTTATTGTATCGATTCTCTACAATCTTTTTTTTTTCGTTATTTAAAAAAATGAAAAATCTGTCAAATATATAGTGTTATATAAAAACTTAAATTTTTATTCTTGGGTCTAATTTTTGATCGAAAATATAGAAACTAATACTGGTGAATGACTTTTATAATAACTAAGCGAATGACATTTCACATTTGATGAGTTTTAAATTAAGACGGATATACACTATAGAGAGAGTCTTTAAAATGTTTGGCACGGCGATGCTAGCCCTGCGTAGCGACCCACGTGTGGCCGCGACCCACGTGCCCGCGACGACCCAGCCCGACAGCCGAAGGGACGACCCGTCTGATTAATGTCGCAATAAACTAAACCCACGCGAATAATTGCATGAATTACTGCCTTCGAGTCTCGAGCCCTCAACCGTTGACGATTCCGTATCGCTATTCTGTTCCGCTTTTATAAAATGGACAAAAATAATAAAACGAAAAAAAAATATTATATATACGCGAATAAAATATTTTCCATGATGTCATACTAAAGTCTGAATATAGCATGACTTAGATAAAATTCTAAAAATAATTGTGTATACCTTACAGATAAGAAGAACTACGTATGATTTATTGATGATACATATTTGATATCGTTTTCAACGAAAAACAGTTTTTTTTTTAAATATTATAGTCGATTTTTTTTTCATCGATTTGTATGGCAAACACCGTGGCATTGTTTTAAAATACTGTCCCCATATTTGTTCAATTTAATTGCGTTACACATCAAGTAAATAAATCGCGATCAAGGTGTTGCGCGATTTACAAGCGAAAATAAAAATTCAATTGAATACGCTCGGAGAGCTTTAAGCTGCGAAATTTTCACTTTAACCGCTTGGCGCGTTTGAACTTTTTTTTTGGCGGACATTCTTGGGTCGAGCCGTAAAATCGTTTTTGTCACCGCGAGTACAATTGAACAACAAGCCGCCTTAAAAGACTGTCTCTCTTGTAAAGTGTCCGTTTATATGTACATGCATATTTAAATTTTGCTGAAATTTAAATTTGTGCATTGTATCGCATCGATGGAGTCCTGTAGTCTAGCAGCCAAACAATTGGTAACCCGACGCGGACCAGTTCCTAGCACCGTTAAACATTCTTGCAAATTATTTATGTCCAGAACAAGAATTGTTTACAGCGAGCCATCAACATAAATTTCTCGAGTTTGAACAAAACGCTTCGCGGACCATTATCGCGGTTTCCGAGGGAAAACAACAAGCGTCGGATATATGACCAATGCGCATTTATTTTTTGTATTTAACGTTATTTTTATTTGTAATATTGAGGTAAACATATTTATTTGAAATAAAATGCGTCAATATTTTATTTGCGAGTACGATAATATTTTCATTTCATTATTTTAATTTAACTATTTGAACCGTTTATTGCATTATGCATTAATATCATCCAGGTTTTTATGATTACTGTATTACATTGATACAATTCGTCTCTGGGAGGGTCTTCAATTTAAGGAACGTCAATATTACTATTTTTTCTATAACCTTATATATCTTTTTAGTTACCTATACTATCGATTTAAACAACAAGAATGTGTATAGCCCCTCTCAGCTGGAATGCTTGCGAAAAAAAATAAAAATACAACCATCGTCGGAACAATTAGCATAAGCTCGAACGGCATGCTCGCCGCTAAACGGCGTAAACGCCATCATAAATCTAGACGCTTATCCGAGCACATCAATCAAGCGGCAAACACTTTCAATTCCACTGAAATATAATGTATGGTGAAATCGATCATGTGTGATAAATTACGTTTTGGAAACGGCAATGTTCCGATGCGGTGACCTTTGCAGTAAATAATCCAGGTACCGTTCATAAATCTCTCAATCAGAACAAAAAAAATTACGCATTTGTGCGTACCGCGTGTATAATTAGCGAACTACTAATACTTGGATTGTCGTATCTAGTGGCTATGATTGATTAAATTGCCTGTTTCGAAACGGTTCGGCCACACCGGCTGCAATTTTACAGAAGTAATGTTTTTTGGATCGTACAACTTAATACATATTATTAAATACTAAATTGAGTATGATTGATATTGAATTAATCGACAAGTAAACATTGAAACAAAACTATTGTATTTGACTCGGTGTTATATGATGAATGTAGCGGATTTAAAATTCAATTAAGTGTAGCAAAACTTAATAAGTTTGTAAAATGCTGATCTAACTAATAAATATATTAATTCATTTAAAAAAACAATTATTTTTTAATAACTCAATTTTTTTTCACAATAATATAAAATAAAATCGCCTTCATTATAAACAACTTCCAACCCTTCTATAAGTTTTCTATCCGCTTTTATAAAAACTACGCTGATTTTTTAATGTATCTACATTTTATCTTGATAAACAATGAATGCTTTAAAGATCAAAATCAGAAGGTGCTGAATCTGGCAAATACGAAAGATGTGGGATAAATTTACAGTTTAATTGTTTTATTTTTTCACAAGTGAGTTTAGCTTTATGTTATCTTGATATGATTGAAAAAACGCGGTCGTTTTTCTTGCAGTTTCTTCCGAAGTGTTAATTAAAGTGTTAGCAAAATATTGAAGCATAACTTGTGGGTTATCCTGATTTAGGAGCATCTGTAGAAAAGAAGTGATATAAACTACGTAGAAATATGAGTGTGTGTTTTTTGAATATTTTTGCGTGAAGTTATTAAAATGTTTACATTTAATGAGAGATATTTTCTTTTCCAGATATGCACTCTACATTTCGATTACATTCATTCACGATAGATAAAAATTAGTCAAGTTAATTATAAGTCGTGTAGATTTATATTTTTGATTATATTTGTCGAAATCCAAAATATTGACCAAATTTTGAATTTTCTACTATTTAAAGTGACGCGTAAATGACGCGTACACGGCGACGTTCCGCTGCAGACTGAGACACGCCACAGTCTCAGAGTTCGCGCCACATGTGTGTCTAGAGTACGGTTTCACTCGCACTTTCATATGTGCGATGTTTTTTTTCGCTTGCATCCGGTACGGAGCGAATAGAAACGCATTGTTGGTTTTATTTATTTTTTCGCAATTATGGACAATAAAGGTTTGATTGTGACTATATAAAATATTTATTCTTTACACTCTTTTAGACATATACAAAATGTTTGCGACATGTAGGATTTATATTAAAGGGTTACGCGAGAATCAAAAAATCAAAAACTTGGGTTCCCAAATAGAGCCCATCGGTACCGCTAGGTTAAAGCATTACCTTCCGTAATGAAATTAAATATTTTTAGAATAATTACAACATTAAACAATTAATTATAACGAAAAATATTCAATCAATATCGCTATTTGGAATTAAAGATATCAATTGAAAAAAAAGTCAATTATCCGTTATATTAAAAGATATATTACTTCATTAAATATAAACAAAAATAATTAAAACAAATAAATATTTCTTAACTTTTAATTTGACATTAAAATTTAAATCGCTTGGCGTTGATTCTATATTATGAGGAAATATCTATAAAATGGATTTTAGGATTTCAGAGATTATCTTCGAGAGAGGATTTAACTTCAGAGGTGTGATGGGGTCCAGGCCATGCAGTGTAACAAGACATTAAGGCTTAAGGCGAAATTAACGAGCGCGTGTTTTGTTAACAGGCTGGTAAGTGTGGCGCGACCAATTGAGGGGAGGGGGGAGAGTTATGGACCCACGCCGCTCTTGTACCTCTCCACTGAATAAACACCGAGAAGAGGCCGACCAGCTTCGCATTCTTTGTCTCTCCAACCAGACTATTCCATTTAATGGCAAATTTATAATAATTACTCTGAATCGAACCAGACGGGGAGGTGTTGTGCTTACGTTGCGAAAGCCTCCTCTTCTAACTAAACTCCAAACTGCGACTAAACCCTTGTGCCGCAACACGTGCGCAATTAATTTTCTTGTCTACGCCACACACTCGGCGAAATCCGCGTAACCTCCAAAAAAAGAATCGTTCAACATACACGAACAAACAAATAACTTTCATTGAGTTATTGCCAAACGCGGCTAAGCCGATGCTAATTATTTAACAATTTCAATGTTACAAAATGGACACACAATAGTATTTCTTAAAAAAAAAACTTGGCAATAACCTAGACCCTGATTTTTTCTAGCATCGAATGTAATCAAGGTTGCTTTTAGTATAATCAAATTTTTAAATTGCAAAATATTATCATACGATAACTACGATAAGATTATATATATGGCGTTTTCGACCTGGAAAATTGTATTATATAAATGTATATGATAACAAAATATGTTATCATATTTAACTTGATAAATTGCTTTATAAGCGTATATATTTCAGAATATTGTTTAAATGATATAATACTTATTTAGTGAAGAAAATGCACATTCGCTGATGGTGTCAATAGAATGTCCGCAATATATGAAATGTGCTTACGACATAATAAAGATAAAGAAGGAATCCGTTTCGATACTCATAAACCAGTTGTCGACCATTCTGAACAGCCATTGCGTTTATTAATTGCTCTCGTTTAATCGAAACTAGAGTAAACGATTCTACCTAGCCACCCGCTGGTTTCTAGTAGCGATATCGCCAGTGCTACAATAAATAACAATACGAATCAGACGTTCTTTATTATCCATAAGATGGTAAATAATTGTTTTTACCCAATTTGAGTTTAAACTAAAATAATAATAATTAGAATCTAAAATAATAATCACCCATTAGCATTATCGCTTCTGTATCGGAAGCTGTTTGAAGAGTTGCTATCGCAAGTTCCGCAACTGGTTGCCACCATTCAGCTTATAACACGGTAACCCGTGTACAATCTGTACTTAAGTATAATGTGAATTATAGCTACTAATATTAACATAAGTATTAATATTATTAGTATGAGAAAGTAACGATGGCAAGCTGTTGAGCTTTTCCAAACAGCCAATGAAGCCGGCAACAATAAAGTAACTTGCAGTTGACAGCTCAATTTCGATAAACATCTCTGCAATTTAACTATTCCAACAACACTATGATTAATGCAAATTGTCAATAGCTTAATTATCCAATGAGTTATTATACATTTTAATACAGTAAAATTAAATTCAACAAATATAAAAAAAAATAAATACAGTTTTGGACGTGGAAAGTTTGACATGCAAAACCTCTTCCGCGCTCTAAATGATACCCATTAACCGAAAAACAATAAACAACCGAACGTATTTTGGTGTCGATAATGACGGTATCGTGAACCGAATTATCTTATGCAAAATCACATTTAAATTGGACTGTGCAAATCGTCGAAAGTGTGAATTGGTGTAGACATCCGCAAATTGGTATCTGAGATTGCATTTTTGAAATACGCTGCACTCGATAAATTGATTTCAATATGAGAATTCCAAAATGAAATAAAAATCAATTCACAATATTAACACGGCCTATTCTAATGCGACAAGCCGCGAAGAGACGTGTTATCGTTAGACACTGCGATCTATAAATCTGAATTAATAAATTATCGAAACGATCCCAGCGGACAGTCGTGTCGCTGTCTTTCAGTTGAAAAATGGGAGTTTGACCTCAGATGAGTGAACCGATCAATCAATCACGCCACCCACCAAACATTACACCTCATGTCGATATAAGACCAATGTATACTATACAAGATCAAAATGTTTTCTAATATTCGTAAATATTTCAACTATAAAAAATAGATATTTTTACTAATTTGTTATATATACCTTTTTCCTTATGATAATGTTTATCTATAATTTTAACAAAATACATATATCACTTTTAATTATGTAGCTATACATATAAATATAAAAACTAAAACTAAATATTCAAAATTGTATTTATATATACTATCATATATACCAGGGTTTCCCAAAGTGTGAGCCGCGGCTCCCAAGGGAGCCGCGGTGCCCTTATAAGGGCCCCGCGAAATATTCAATTAAACAATCCGCAAAATTTATTGGAATTCCCAATTCTCGAAATTTTTGGGTTATCTTTGTGTGCTCGTTTTTATTAAGAAAGTCAACAATTTTGAAAAAAAGCTCATGTATTATGGAAGCCGCAGAAAAATCTGATGTTTTAAGGGAGCCGTAAACCGAAAAAGATTGGGAACCTCTGATATATACGATATATAAAAATAAATAGGAGAATTTTTTTTCGCTTTTCTTAATAAAATCTCCATATATTCATCCGATATTTTATCGATTTCAAAATAGTCCCAATCACTCGTGCCAGCAATTTTTTCAATCTCTGAAGCACTTCTAGAACGTAATTTTGAAAAGACAATAGAATATTGTTATTATGTTTACAGTTGGACTATTATTTTATTAATTGCATACTTAACGTTTATTTTTATTTGATATATTTGCAGACAGTAGATGAGTGGCATTGCAGTAAATTCTAAAGCTGTGCTAATCAAAATACTGCTCCGTGGACCAGTTCCGATTTCAGTTCCAACCTTTCATGTAATACAACCAGCCCCGTTACCTAGGGCTATGGCCTACCTTAAGGCAAAATTAACCTAGGTATCGGATCATTCGGTAGATTTTTTCAAAAAATGTATAATATTTCTAAAATCGGGATAAGCTAATGATAGAGGAAAATTATGTAGTATTCATATAATTATGTTTTCTTTCTGTCCTTTTACATGTAATGATGTGAAATTAAGTTTCTAAGACAATTCAAAATGATCTAATTCAAATTAGGGATATGCAAACCGCGGCTTGCCGTTGATTCCGTAGTGGTTAGAATTACAGATAGCCCCCGTTCTTGGCGCCCCCGGCGATTGCGAATTTGTTAACTGTGTTAAAATTGAAAATTAGCTTCTTAGCTTTTGATAAAAGTTTCTAAATAAAAAATTTTCACTGCTGATTCCTTTTATTAATTAAATTATCAACTTTTGATCAAACAACAAAAAAAAATCGCTGTGCAGTTCATTATTTTGTGATAATATAATTAATATATATTCAAACGTCATAATTTTTCCGTTACGTAGTTATTTAAACTGAATATATATATAGTGGCTAAACAAAAAATAGTTTTCCTACTTGTCGTTGGCTGTAAATGACAAAAAGAGACAACGATCTCATTAATTTTTGAATTGTAAACAGTTCATTTAATAATCAGTACAAACAAATATGGTTTATACATCTAAATAACACATATATTTTTTGCTAGTGCGAAAAGAACATTTGCCATATACAGCCAGGGCCCGAAATTTCTAGCTTCGCAACCGAATACAACCTATGTATATTTAACGTTTATCTTACAAAACATAATGAGGCCGAAACCGAAAGAGTTTGAGTAGCTCTCTTTTTAAAAGTTTTATATAAAATAAACGTATGTTTCGTTTACGTATCATATACGTTTTAATCTAGTGATTTATTTAATTTTAATGTTTAATATCCCATGCACTGTTTATAAAGGTAATTAAAAAAAAAACTCTAAAGTTAAACAATAATGTATATAGATATTATACAAAGATGCTGATTATCACACATTATTTTTTAAATGTGGTTATTAAATTCGTGTAAAATGTGTGGCTTTAAAATACACATAATTGGAATGAAACAAAGGGAAATTACTCTTTATCATTTTACTACGTGCTCCATTTCCTGCACAGACGCATCGATGTTTTATGGCGCTCGACCCACCCACCATTGACAAAGAGCACCGGCGATAGATCGATACCGCGCCTCTGAACGCTTTTCAGATCTAATTTGTCCGGGCGTACGTCGCAATATTCATTTGGTACAAATTTCAAAAGATTCCGTGTCTCGTTTGTTACGAAACGAGATTCGGTCCAGCTGCTACCGGCTGGCTGAGGTCCCCGGCAGCCAACAAAGAGAGCTCTGCGAGCCGGCAAGGTCGGTCTCTTTTATCTGCAGAGACGCGGATGACAGATCACCACGAACCATCGATCGCCCCGACCTAATACAGGATGTGTGCTAATCGATTATTTATATAAAGCCATTAATAAAAGCGGCTGACAAATCGTCTCGATTCGCGAATCGAACCGAGTTTAAATGGTAGCCAAAGCGCACAGAAGAATGTTGAATCGGCCTAACTTCAATCTGTTCATTAATCAAGGTGGAAAAATCTTCAAATTTGCTTATCGCCGAGTTATACAATTAATTCGTAGATCCCCAGTTTGTATACGAAAGCATTCTCTCCGGTCAGAATACAAATTAGTTGAATCCATTAATCTCGAGATACTAATATGGAGTTTATTTGCAAATGCAGCATGCAATGGAACTGTCGTCGGAATGCTGAAGCAGTCGACCACTTTATCTGACTGAATACGAATTGCATTCAAATGCACTAACATCTCATTCGCGAATTTGTTGATCATGGACAAGAAATCCAATGATCAAAAATATCATTTTAACCTATTTAAATTTAATGTGTTTTATATATTTTCAATGATTTTAAATTATAATATCAAATGTACTCTGTAAAAGTTCTATTATATCTTTACACGCTCGTAAAAGAAAAGATGAGTAATTTTTAAACTTTCGTATTTAAAGTTTCAAAATCGTTATCATATCTCAAATCTTAGAAGAGTTGATATTATCAATTCCTTGAAGTATAATACTAGATTTTTTACCTACATTAAAATATGGCGATACTAAACAGTACAAAATGAAATCTGTTGTCTCGATGCACAATCAATCTGAACGGATGAGGGGTCAGTCGTGCATTTTCCCGACGGCACTATAACCCTGCAAGTAGGCATTTAGTGACCTGTCGTAAAGACACGAGCTAAGTCGTAAAAGTGCATGTTTACCACTGTGTCCGGCCGGTTAACAATCGTCGTTACAATGGTGGCGGCTCTCTAAACTCTATCTACGTAAATGCGACACGTGTACAACTATTCCGAATCAGTCGCATATTCTTACCGTTGGCAATGGTACATGTACTTTCACTCCCGGCAAACTAAACTTGGTTTATTATCCGATTGGGTGAGAAAAGCTATCCGATACTAATAATGCGACTTTATTGCGGTCAGTTTCTTCCGATTTCGGATTGCTTCACGTACTTTTTCATCGGACTGATTGGAAACGTGCTCGGATCTGGCCGGCCGATGGAAAATACCAAGGTACGCCGAAAATATGGAAGATACCGTATGCACCACTTTTTTCTACTACGTGATTGTGACACATGAAGACAACTTATTTTTTACACTATGAGATCAAACATTATTCATATTTCGTTGATATCAAACATTGATAGAAAACTATTTCCTGCTGTATAATTTTGAGATAAATTTAGAACAATAATGAAAAACCCTTCGCGAATAATTTTATTTATTTTTTTAGCAATCTATATCATATTATTATTTAACCTAGCCATGCCTATTTGGGCCCCAAGTTTTTGATTTTTCTCGAATAACTTTTTTTAATATAAATCATTGAACTTTGTTGTCAGCATTTGCGAAATAAATAAATACAACAATGCTCGCTTCTGTTGTCACGGCGCGATGTTTTTTCTCGCTCACAACCGGTACGATGTGCAAGTGCAAGCGAAAACGTACTAATGCCACGTGCGGCGAGAACTCTGAGACGGGGGCGTGTCTTATTTTCGTAAAGTATATCATAAATAATTATTTGTATTCTTAGAATAATCCATTTTTCAACATTTTAAGTCAAGATTTATTGATGAAGGATTCGTCAATACCATGACTTGAAATGCTTGGGGTCTATTTTCCACTGTAAATAGATCGACACCGTGAGTTTCGAGCCGCCGAATCATTTAATAATAAATATATACATATATCCTAATATAATATTAATGTTATAACACAAAATTATGCTGTTAAATGAACAAAATAAAATTTCATCCATATCTATATATTTTTTTGAAGAAGATATTATATTACTTTTTTAGTAAATGAAATAATAGATAATATCATTTAAATATAATGTAAATCAATCTAATATAAATCAACTTGTATCTGTATCTGGTATTAAACACATCACCTATTTCTACGACATGTGTAATTTCGACATGATTTGTTCGATTTATAGACACCCTGTATATTATACATTACACCGTATAAATATTTAACACGTACACCAAAGTGCGTGTTAAATGTCCCGCATAAGGAAATGCGTCTGGAATTTTAATTTGGTTCTAGGCCTACTTGAACATTTCCCATAAATGGAAAATGGTTCCATTGATGACACGGACAACTCGTTGCACTCGGACTGTTTTATTAACTCTTTTGAGAAAATCGCAAGCAGCCATATATTTTTTTTTACTTTCTTTCAACTGACTGAATGAAATAATTAAAAAATATTAATTAAACATTAACAGTATTTCCAATGGTATGAGATCCTTCATCATTGTGTATGCGATGTTTGTTTAACACACTCGGAATGAGTTTATAAGAAATTTAATTTTGTAATTTGTGTATCACGCGGGCGGCCGATTCATCAGCCGCTGCTTACGGTAAATATTACAAAATGCGTTCGAGATGACTTCATTCCTCACACGTGGACAATGGACACAATATACGGCAATCAACTGTCCATTTCATGGCTCATTCTTGGCCGAGGTGTATTGTTGCGGGCCCGACTGAAGATGGCCATCTTCTTGGCATCAATCATTTCAGTCTCTCTGATATCTCAGCGATCCCGTGCATAACAATATAATTTCGTGAGCGTCTAGTATTTTTTAAGCATTTAATATGATCAAAATTTATTTTTTTAACCGGGTCGATATTGGTTCAAAGAAATGTGTGTATTGTAGATTCGAACGAACGCATGAAATGAAATAGGATGATGTAGTTAATTGAAAATGACGTATATGCGATTGCAACGTGCCACAGCTTTAATTGCTGTTTTGAAAAATAACAAAACTAAATTTAAAATCTTAAAATAATATTAAGATCTAAAAAAATTAACGAAACTACATATTTTTATAATACACATTGAATTTATTCACTTCAAAATGTCAAAATGTTTATGTATACTACATGTAATACAATATATTAACTCTAAATTCCTATTACTACTAAATATACATATACACCTTGGCCTTGTATAGCACGGTCATATGATTCCTCAAAAATGTTGTGTAATAAAAATCTGTGTTATACGAAGTTTCAAGTCAAAAATAGTCTTTGCGTTCCAAAAAATATCTAAGTTTGTTAATATACTTTATTTTTTTTTGCTAATAATATTTGCTCCAAGCTCCATAAAAAAATAGAATAAATATGTATTATTTTATGTTTGAAATGTCGTGAAATTGAGTACCTCGAACACATTATTCCTGGACTAAAGTATCGCCTCATCATAGCCAAAATTATGTGAGTGTATCAGGCTTTGCCCATTGTGTGGTAGTATCGGTGCAAAAGGATATAATGACTTACTTATTCAAGTTGTCTAAAAAATTTGTAAGATTGTGCTTTTAACCAAGAAGAACTAGTTGAAATGTTATATGAATATCATGGCCAAAAGTGTGAGTGTATTGGACTTCGCTGTTACCCTCAGTAAAGTCACAGCGCTGACATAATGCTAAGTAGCATTGTAACTCACTAGTGTATTTTTGTAACGGAACCAAGTTGGAAAGCCAAGAAATGTTCCAGCTTGTAAAAGATAAAAAAAAATTAAAAAAAAAGATTAAAATCAGTAGTACATTTACGTCCAAAAACAGAAACAAAGTAGAAGATTAATAATTTGTTGATATGGAAGACAGAAAGCAGTTTAGTTTTTTCTATAAAATACAATGTGAAATTAAACTTATTGCCAAATTTTAAAAATATAATATTAATCTAAATAAATTTTCAATACTCATATGTTTTATACATACATACAAGTACGTATTGTTTTACTCTCCATGTAAAGAAAACCATTCCTTATTCTAATGTACTATATAAATATTTCCCCAAAACCATCCATAAATTATGTATGATTTTAATTTGAAATATATATCTAAAACATCACTCGTAGATAATTATTTTTTATTGTGTATTTCACTGAAAAGCATCAAAATAGTCGAACACTAGCAAAAACCGACGGTTAATCAATTAAATTTGAATTTAAAAAGAAATATTCCTTTGTTTAATAAATAATTCTATCCGCGTTTTTCTGGATTATCAAGTATCAGTTACATCGAATATAATCATACATTATACATACGTTTTATTTTAGGACAGATCCACTCACCCTTCGCTGTTTTCCCAGCCTGGCCCAGGATACACTCACCTTTACTGCGTCATTCTTATACGCCATCCTCTTGAATCGCAGCAGTTAAATCT